>JAJJHT010013795.1:0-96732 GCA_021223865.1 Drosophila pandora | reverse complement strand
ATATTAAAATTAGCTTTCTTTAAATAAAAAAAAAATAATAAATAATTTTTATAGAATGGATAGTAATAAACCTAAACCTAATTCCACGACAAAAAAAAAGCATTCGCCGGTTAGGGGAACGTTTGGAACCTGGATCACTTCCTCTAGAAAAGACCGAGCTAAAGTGCAGACTTCAGGTTTTAGATGAGAAAATATCTTAAGAAAATGAGTTGCAAGACCAGATCGAGCAATAAGATGAAATGGATGAATTTGGAGCCGAGTTGGAAGAATTAGCAATAACAACCAAGGCAAGGGTTTTGTCCTTATGCCTTAATATATTAATGCCTTCAATACAGCTGAAGACTCCCGTCCAGCTACTGCAATTTCTGCAGCCCTAACTTGAGTGCGACTTTGCAGTTTGGCATTACCAAAATTCAGTGAAAATTATACGGAGTTCAAACATTTTGTAAGACTTTTTGAGACCTTAGTAGACAAAGATGTTGACAGTCCTACTATCGAGAAATTTATTAATTTAATTTTTTGCCTCTCTGGTGAAGGCTTAGGAACTATCAAGGCATTCTAGGTCACCGAGAGTAATTATGACAAAGTTATCGCTAGTATAAATAGAGTCTATGGTAGCGAATTTCTCATCTTTGCAAACCAAATAAGTCTATTGTTCATATTCCCGAAAATTTCCCATCCGTCTGCGTCGTCGTTGAGGGGTCTCATTGACACTGTGTCATCGATCCATAGATTATAATTATCCATAGCAGATGACACTAAAATTGCAAACTTAATGATTATAAATTTAGTTTTGAGTAGAGTAGATCCAGTTACCAGGCAAAAATGGGAAGAGTCGAAAAAATATCAAATCGTAGGTACCAGCACCCGTCCGCTGAAGAGACTGGCAAACAAAAACAGGAGAAAATAGAGTTTAGCAAGCAACTTAATAGAAGTTGGTTGGCTTGCTCCTCTGCCAACACCAAACCAGCTTGCAGCATTGCAACCAGTATTGCAGCCCTCAAGACCATTTTTTGAGTTTGTTATGTCACCCTCCCTCTGTTTTAATTTTCTGCGAGAAGTTCACATGGTACCGAAGCGCAAATCGACTCGATGTCAAATCTGTACAAAATCGCACCAGAAACTTCTGCAACGATTTACAGTGACTAAAAATAACTTAGCGTTACTACCACCAACAGAAAACCATCCTCCAGCGTTAACGAATGATGATTCTGATATAGATATATATGTTAATTGGAGCTGAGTCATTTTTCGAACTATAGTCCGTTGGTCATATAAAGCAAGGTCCGAATTATGCCATTCTTCAAAAAACAAAAACAGTTTTTAAAACGATGTTGGCACCAGAACTGGAGTTATGTGAGGAACATTTCCGGAAGACTACTAGAATACTACATTCAGGTCGCTTTGAAGTCAGACCTCCATTTAAGTCGGATCCACGCGTTTTGTACGATTCATTCGAGATAGCCAAACGCCGTTTTCTCTCGCTCGAGAGGAGATTATCTTGAGATCCGAACTTAAAGAAAATGTATGTGGAATTTATGGAAGAAAACGAATCCCTAGGTAATATGTCCCCTGCAAGAAAATTATGTTCTTGCTACTCCACAGTGTGTCTTACAGCCTCAAAGTACAACGACTTTGTATGACTTTTACGTCGACGACATGTTAACGTATGCTGGTTGCGGGGAGGAGCTTAAGACACTTTAATCTGAAGTAAATCAGGTTTTTCGAAACTCTGGGTTTGAATTGAGTTAGTGGTTTTCAAACTCTCATGAAGTTAGTGCATCCGAAAGCACCGTTAAGCTAATAAGCTAAAAATAACAATCGGACTCTGATCTGTCTCATTAGCAATCGCTTGGGTTAAATTTGAAATTAATACATCAGTCATGGGTCAAATGGCGACTAAGTGGAACATTTTTTCAGTGACTTCAAAGCTATTCGACCCCCTTGTCTTATTGAGCCCAATGATTAATAAAGGAAAGATCCAGTTTCAGGAACTTTGGCTTAATACGCTAGATTGGGATGAGTTGATTCCTCTGCATTTGGAAACAGCGTGGAACAAAATTCAGCTGGCCTTGTCGCAGGTAAAAGATATCTCAATACTGAGATTTGTGATGAGTGAGCCGATGTCACCAATTCAAATTCATGCCTTTTCTGACGTATCGATGAGAATGGAGCCTGCGTCTATATTCGTTGCAAATCTTCAGAAGGTATTAAAGTCTCGTTGTTGACTGCAAAGTCCAGGTAGCGCCGCTAAAGACAAAGACTCTCCCTCTCACCTCTGCTGCAAAATCCATTTAAGCCGCAAAATCCATTTGCCGCAAGCCTCTTATAAAAGTACCGATCGAACGAAGTATATATTAATCAGATTCAGAAGTTTGTCTTTATTGGATTCGTTCCCTCGTCCATCGTCGTTGTCAACGTTCATATCAAATGGAGTTTCTGAAATTCAAAAGTGGTCAGAGGATAGCACATGGCGGCATTTACATGGCGGCTATACATAGCCAGGCAGATATTGTGTCAAGAGGTGGAGACGTAAAGGAGATGGTAGAATCGATCTGGTTTACAAGTCTATCTTTTTTAACAGAGCTGTCGGATGGCCAACGAGTCTCCGGTTTGATCCGTCACAAAAGATTTTGCAGATGGAAGCAAAAAAGAATGCGGTCGAATTAATCGCAATGGTCTCCACCTCATATTTAAAGGAAGTGATAGAAGGATTTTCATCTCACTTAAAACTGCTGTAAATGTTCTTTTACATTTTCCGCTTTATAAAAAAGTTTAAAAAATTTTTAGTTACTTCTGATAGTGTACTTTCACCTATTGAATATCAATAAGCTTTCAATTGTCCAGATATTTCAAGAGGCTGGACTCACCTTTTCGTTGCTACGGGTCGGGGGGCGACTAGCTAGTGCTATATCGTACAATGTCAAGTTTCTATTATTGTTGACAAAGCGCTCTCAATTTGTTTAGAACTATATCCGATACTTGCACGAGTTAAATTTTCATGTGGGTCCACGAGCACTGGTAAGTCTGTTGCGACAGCGTGTTTCGAAAAGCAGACCTTCTTCGTTGAAGTCGATGCCGTAATAAATTCGAAGCCGCTGGGCGCCCTCAATCAGAACCCAAGCGACGGGAAAGGGTTGACTTCCGGGCACCTGTTGACAGGCGGGTCGCCCCACCAGCACCGCGGACCCCGGACCAGCGTGCTTGCGGCGATGGCGGCTTGTCTCGTCAATCAAGTAAACTTTTTGGCAGCGATAATCCCGGGAGTACGTCCTGGGCATACAGCTGCGGTTGAAGAAGGGCGAGCTGGTCCTGGTCGCAGAGGATTACCAGCCGCCCCAACAATGGATCATCGCAAGAGTCGTCGAAACCCACGCCGGAGCGGACGAAAGGGTAAGGGTCGCCGCCGTGAGGACTAGCTGTGGAGCTGTTTTCAAGAGAGCAGTCCACAAGCTGGCGAGGCTGCCGTGTGGTTGAAGCCGGATGGAGGCCTTCAACGGGGCCGGTCTAAAAATAATATGAATTTGTTAATAGATTAGATTAAGATGGTAAATGGTAATGAAAGTCTAGTATAAGTTAGCATAGGACGGAGCGAGAGCGCAAGAAAATCCCAGTTTCGGTCTTGTGTGAGTTCACCCCGCGACACCGCAATAGATAAGCTTGGCTGAGGCGTAACAAGAAGAATATATATCGAATTATAACGTGAAGCCGAGTATTTTTTTCCTCGTTATTTTCTAAATTTCAATCTTATCAAACACGCCTGATAATGGCGTGAGCTATTTGCGTAACTCCGGCCTTTTCTGTAACTCTTGGGGCTTAGCCGCCGCCTTGAAAAACAGAGATGTAAAGCTAAACAGAATTGCATAGCAAACATCGTATCGAGTTCGTTAAGTGGAGTGGGCAGGCGATACAAAATTCGAGACTGTTGCGAGGCTAATGAAAGGAATCCAAATATAGGTAATAAGACAACAACTTGTAAGGGCCGAATTAAATGCACAGAATAGTAACAAAGTAATGAGATGGTGTCAAACACTAAGATCAATAAGTGTATATATGCAATAATATTTTATTTTCCAACGCCGCTTTCGCACATCGGCTGGAACATTTAATATTTTTAATTATTGTATAGTTGCTAACATATATTGGCACCAGGATATTTATTCAAAAAAAAAATTAAACGCAAACACTCAATAATCAATGTTTCGTAATTACGAATTGTCACTATAATTTATATATTTTAATAACAATAANTTATTATATTATTTTACATATTTATATTAAATTCTCAATCATCATATTAACATGAAAATATTGATATGGAGCTGCAGAAAGTTTTATGGCATTGTCTATGAGTATTTAATAAGTGCAGATGTCAGGAATGTATGTAGGGAGTTGCTCGCTTGGATTTTTAGATAGATAGAAGATAACGATGGAAGGGTGACTGCCCTTCTTAACCTGCTGGACAGACAGCTTGGAATGATAGGATATTTAAAGGCAGATTGCTGGAGTGGTTTTCACTTGGAGCTAGTGCTTTTTATTTAATGAAACTCAAATGCGCACTTAGTTTTTGGAACAAAATTCAGAATCCTGGCCAAGGTTTCAATCAGCGGGAACAAACAGTGCAACAGAAACAACCAGAAAGAAAGAAGGAGAAGGTCTGCAAACTAGCCATTAAATCAGAAAATTTAATGGAAATGATCAACCACCATGGCTCATTCGATACGATATTTCAAATAATAGGAAGAATGCTGCAATTCATTTTTAATTGCAGCAAGCCAGAGAAGAAGAGAACTGGACCATTGTCACCAGTAGAATTGAATGAGGCGTTAGGAGCGGTAGTTCGGGAAATAAAATGCGAGCAATTCCTACCATCCATTTTGAAACTCAAGAAGACGAAAAATGTCGAGCCAAATGATCCATTACGAGTACTAAATTCGTTCATAGACACGGGCGGAGTAAGGGGACGTTTACAAAACGCCGCATTATCTTATGATGCCACGCACCCAATGTTATTGGCTCCGAAACCCCCCTTAACAACACTCTTATTTCAATGGAAACATCAGCGATCGGCGCATTGCGGACCACAGGCATTATTATGAAACATTAGGCAATGGTTTTGAAAAAACAGTCAGTCGTTGTATCAGATGTTGCCGAGTTCGACCTAAATTGTTACATCAAATAATGAGTCCACTACCGGCGGATCGGGTTCAACAACATAGATTTTTGGATTCACTATAAAATCCGAGGAAAACGACGACATAAAGTGTATATAGCAGTGATTTGTTGTTTTTTAACAAAGGCAGTACACCTTGAGGTAATAACAGATTTGATTACCCAAGCTTTCCTGGTAGCTTTAAACAGATTTTGCGGACGACGAAGACTGCCATCTAAAATCTATAGTGACAGCGCGACCAATTTTCTTGGAGCCAACAACGAATTATCAGAAATAAAGGAAGCAATATTCGCACACGGGATTATACACAAGACCTGCCCGAATCTAAGCATAGAATTCAAATTTATTCAAATTTATTATTTATTCAAATTTTTCTAGGGCAACCCATTTCGGAGGCCTATAGGACCCCGCAGTAAAATCAGCAAAACATTTACTGAAACGAACGCTATATACCGCCACACTAACCCATGAAGAACTTGAAACCATAGTAATCGACATTGAAGCCTTTCTAAATTCTCGCTCGTGGACATTTGTCTCTTTCAGCCCAAGGGATCTCACGGCATTAGCGCCAGGACATTTCCTGATTGGGGAACCTCTAACGGCATCACCCGATATTCACCAATCAAAGCGTCGCAAAGGGTTACTCACTCGGTGGAAGTTTCTCGAACAATTACAAAAAGAATTTTGGACGCGCTGGACCCACGAATACCTGCATGAATTACAAAATCGGTCAAAGTGGAAAAGAAGTTGTAAGACGGTAAAGATTGGTGATCTCGTCATAATAAAGGAAGACAACATCGCTCCGTTATATTGGCCCCTAGGACGCATCATAGCAGTCCATCCTGGAAAGGGCCATCTACACATATATAACACGCATATAATACGGGCCATCCACCGACTGGCGGTGTTACCAATCAACAATAGCAAGGAGGCAACCAATCAATAAAAAAAAAAACAAATGCTTGCTCTAACAATGATACTTGTCTGGGTGATGCCCGGACTGTGGAAATCCAGGATGCCGATCAGTTAATGCATCATCTACGACAAATGCGTGAAGCACTGAAGATCGTTGGAAATATCGCGAATGGCCGCTTCGGAGTACTTGATGATCAATATGCCAAACGGATCAAGGATAAATTAAGAGCCCAAGAAGGCATAACTCATAAAAGTGGAGAACCAAACATCAATCCTGGATACCACATTCAACATTATGAGAAGCTAGTCTGTCCAGAATCAAGGTGGGAAACTACGCGTCAAGTCCATATCTTCCACACGCAGTCTCAGAGTTTGTCGCCATAGCAACAAATTCGTTGAGTCCAAGATGCTGTTTTAAATGTGTTATTCGGGGCACACGAATGGAAATTAAGCCCTGCAGTCGTCTCGGTGGAACAAGTAAAATAGGTGATTACAAAAATGCAAGCCCACCTCCCACCGGGAAGACGACTACCCATCACAGGTGAGACAACTCGAGACTTGTATCGAAAGGTGACCACTCAGGTACAAGAAATCGAGAACTTGTTGATGTTCCACACGAGCATTCCGTTGGTCCAAGAAGACGAATTCACTGTATATCGGATGGAGCCAATCCCACAAGTAACTAGAGAAGGCCTGGTGATAACAAAGACGGAAATAAGATATCTGGCAATAGATGACCACCGAAAACACCTTTTCGCGATCAGTCAGGAACACCTAAATCAGTGTATCAGCGGGACTAATGGAAACAAGGAATGTAAACCACAGTCAATCAAGGGGACCAGTTATTAGGTTCAACTGACAGAACAGAATGCTTGGATCTTTGGGACAACAAAGGCAATATCAATGACGTATGTAGTTCAGCAGAAAAAGATCAGATCATCATTGAGTGTGTAGGCAAACTAACAATCAGGCCAGATTGTGTTATCCAGAGCCCCACAATTACGTTATTAAGACGAATGCAACTCAACTCGTCAGGAACAATAAAGACGTCAGTTGGAGTCAACACTGGACCAGCTATTAATTAAGAACATGGACCAAGCAGGCGCACGAAAATTTGGACAGCGAGGCAGGCTAGAATCTGGCCCATCAATACTCCGGGGTTATAATGCTAGGACTACATACGGTGTGCCAGGAAGGACATCCCAGCAATCCATCCCCAGAGGACGATACCAACCTAAGGAGAAGAATTCCAGCTGATCGAACAACGATCCAGCCTAGCCTCGCTGACAAGGGATGGACATCACAGAAGATTGGAAGTATATGATCCAGGGTCTCCCCAGTAAAGGCAAACAAAAAACAACACCACTAGGCACCACTATCAGTAGAAGTGTTGTCGTCACTATCTCAAGCTGAGCGACGACTAAGACGCCGTCGTGCAACACGGCCAAACGGTCAGAACTGCACGATAATCATATCAAGGTCCTCCATCCCAATAGAGGCAGGGGTACCATGGCGAGGGAGGGTGCGGCCACTGTACCAAAAAGAGACATCGGAGCGACGTAACCAGAGACAATATTCGTCCATAAACTTCAGTAAGCTAGAGTCCCGATCATGGGCGGCCCATTTCGGACGACTATAGTAAGGACCGATATCCTGAAAGAAGAGCAACGACATGATCAACGGTGGTACTAAGAGTGGTGCATAGAATGAAACACCACCTGTATTTTATTGAGTACCTCAATGGTGGGGGGGGGGAGGGAGAATGTTGGCACCCAATGCCAAGACCTACTACCCTATATTCACATTTAGTAACCTGATCTAATTAATGTTCATTAGCATGTCGCAATACATAATAATCAGACCCACTATTGGCACACCTAGTAATAATTAGCAATAAGCATGAAACAATATACAACCTAATAACCTAGCACTAGTAGACGGCGCCAGAAGCAAAAATCAGCAGTATCAGCGGGAAGAATGGCCGACTGACCGAAGCAAGCAAAGCCAGCTAGCTAAGCCAAAATGCATGAACAAGCAATCTGAGTCAGCAGACTTAGAGGTGGGTGACATTGGCATTAACATTGGGGGAACACGTTCATAACATTGACCTTCATTGAGTGAATCGTCTCGTTACTCAGTGTTAGATTACGGCACCTAAAGTTAACCTACTTCGAGTGTTGCTCCTATGTGAAACGGACCAATGTAGGACTCTCTTAAAACTTTCTACTTGGAGAAGTTCCTGTGTAAACGGACCACAAGGAGAACTTCGTTATCTAATCTACTTCGAGTGTGGCTCCCGTGAAACGGACCACAAGTAGACCCCGCGGTACCAAACCTACTTTGTACTAGTAATAATTTTCTTTAATCACATTCTAATCCTAAATGGGCGACGATTGTTTCTTCAACTATCCGATTTAAAAACGCTTTACTCAACTTTGAAAAATTTTTTTAAAAAATTTGTTAATTAAAAAATGCATAACTTTATAAACAATGAAGCTGTCTAAACATACTTTACATTGTTGAAAAAGGTTTTAAAATATCTTTTTCACTTTATTTAATACCAAATATACTAAAAAATACCAAACATGGCTCTAACAATTTTATTTATGAGACGTTTGGAAATAGCCTTTGAGATGATGCAACTTTGATATATAGCTTGTATCTGGCCTAGTCCGTTAAATCAAGATGCAGTCCTATAAGTGGAGCTACAAATTTTGTGCAGCTACCTGTAAAGTTTGGCGTTTCCTCGACATGTATGTAATACACTGTGTATATGTTTATATGTATCTACGAAATAACCCCGATAAAACGAATATATATCTTCCCTATTAAATAAAAAAAATCTTAATAAAAAATAATGTAAAAACAAAAACATCTGTTTCAACTATGATTTAATTCGTGGGCCTTCCGTGCCCCTGAGTGTTTTTTTTTTATTGGCTCCCGCCGCACCTCCTGTCGCATCACGGACCGTGAGAATAGATCCGACATGAAGTGAGGTATATAATGCTCTAAAGGGATTGTGTTTGGTATATGTCGAAATATAATGGTTAAGGAGTAGAGCACGAACTTTTCTATGGGAGCATGAACCCCAGCGAGACCGATCCAGATCGATCCGTCACTATTGCTCCGAAACCAGGATACCTGTCGGGTCCGGGAATAAGCCAACCCGATTCGATTTACCCTGGGCTACAAATTTGCCTTGAATCATTGATCCTTTCCCCACTTGCTCCTTAATTTATCCTCGCGTTATGACTCGCGTACTTACTCGCCGGACTTTCTCACAGGGGGTCCTCGAGCCACGGATCATAGCACTCGGTCTAAGTCCCGCACTTGAGACGGTTGACTTACCCACGGGGGCTCCTTCAGCCTTTCACTCACCACTTCAAGCTTTCCTAGAAAACTAGGCCCTGATTCGCTCCTGCGGCCCTCCTTATATAGCGCCTGAGGCGTCCGTTAATACTTGTAAATCTTGCTTCCTGCCGTTAATCCTTCATGCCTCTGTTCTCTCCGCTAATCCTTTCCTGAATTCCCGTTACATTTCCATTGGCGGGACACCTGTTTTTTCTTCCGCTCTTTCTAAACACAGTCGCACTGGCCCGTCCGGAACCGTTACGTTCCACGCCGTTCACGCTTTTTCCTTTGTCCGTGCGCGCAGCCGTGCCAGCATGCCTGTCCCCGCTGCTGCATCCTCTTGCCACCTGCCATGGCGTGTGGGAGATTAAGCTCCTCACAATCCATACTCAAGTATTGCACGGACCAAAGGTGTGTATAAAGATTTTAATTATTAAATTCATTGAACCATCTCATTCATTGACCATCTTTTAATTAAACCAAGCACACCCATTGCTATATTGACCATGGTGGATATACGGTCGGTAAATTTAAGTTTCAAATCTAATAGGACACCCAGGTCGTTAACCTGAGCTAATCGTTCTAAAACGTAGAGAAAGTCGTAGCCTGGTGAGGGCTAGATCGATAAAATAACATGAGCTTACATTTTGAGCCATTAAGCTTTAGGTTATTTGCTAAACACAAATTTTGAAATTTGTTGCAATCAACGTTATATCACATGACTTCTGAGATATAAAAACCACCCAGAGAGTCACCAGCTGGTCACAACCAGACAGAAGATTTAAAACAAATTGAATCGGTGTACATACACCAGCTAGTGGATAATAGATGTGAACCGGAAGTCTAAAACTATCGGTAGTCAGACTATCGATAAGTTATCTTACCCATTGATACAGAATATATACATTGACCGCGGATATAACCTGTTTAGCAGCATTGATATCCTTCGTGGATTTGTTTTTATTATAACCCTCAAGAGGAAAAGTAGAGCAACAAGTTAAAAGGCAAAAAACTTTATATAATGAAAATCATAAGTATAATATACAAATCAACTTCCTCTCTTTATCTTAAAGCGGACGGACGTGTTTTTTTTGTGCGCGGTTTCAAGGAGTTTATTAGTGGTTTTCGTAAAATCAATGACCAACTCTGTGCGCTCGATACACAGTTTAGTAGTCTTCAACTACTAAATGAGGCTCCAAAGCGTAAAAAATCCGCTTTTTGTAATGTGCTTGGGTCGAATAATCTTCAGCCTGCTCAGCCGACAACTATGCAGCCGCTTATATCTCTGGCCACCCCAAGGGCCGGACCTGAGAAAAATTCGGCTTCCGAATGTCTCGGAATCAATGAGCAATTTTCCGATATGTCCTCTGTGGCATCGCTTCAAGTGATCCCAGACCCAATAATTTAAACCCATGTAACAGTCACCAAACAGGGTAATCAACCGTCCGGACCCCCGGTACGTACTGATGCCGCAGTATTAGTTGCGGCGGCACGAAAACCCATGCAGGTGATCACACCATCAAAACACATTTTTGTTTCCCGGCTTGCCCCTGATACTTCGGAGATTGATATCTCCGATATCTTCTATCAAAGCAAAAGCCGATATAAAAGTGGTGGATATTACAAAATTCAAATATTCTTACACCAGGCACACGTCATCTTTCAAAATGCGTGTGCCCTTGCAGATGTTCAAGATGATCTGTTCCGCCAGCTTTTGGCCAGAGAACATTTTCGTCCAAGAACATCAGCCAAGTATGGTGAAAAAAAAAAATAAGCAAACATGTGGGTGTAAAACTCCCACATGGTACGGCCACTGAGCAACCTTCCACCTCATCTTTCTCAGTTTCAAAAAACTAGTGTCTTCACTAACCCTTACCTATCAGAATACTAGAGGGTTACGTAGTAAACTTCCCAAACTGTATTTTGATAGTTCTTTCTTTTCATCTCACATTATTGTATTTACAAAAATTTGGTTAAAGCCGGAGATCTTAAGCTCCGAAGTTTTTCCTAGTACACCACTTTTAGATGTGATAGAACTTCCCGAAGAGGAGGAGGAGTGCTTATTTCTGTAGACTCCAAATTCGCTTCTAAAGAGGTAAAATCACAAGAGTTTGGTGACATTGAATTTCTTAGCATCAAAATCACTTTGTTTGATCAATCTTTGTATGTTACCTGTTCGTACACACCACCTTCGTCCGAACCGCCAACATACTGGCAACATTTGTACGCTATTCGTTTGGTTTTCGATCGTCTGTCTGATGTTGACCAGCTGATAGCTCTGGGTGACTTTAATATCCCAGAACTTATGTGGTCAAATGTTGATAATTCACCGTCTTTACAGCTTAACTCCCATCATGACTTCCCTGCGGGCATGTTCGACATGTCACTCGGGCAAATTAACCACGTTAGAAATTCTTTAGGTCGGCTGTTGGACTTATGTTTCGTTTCTGATCCTGATGGAATTACTCTTTCCAGAACTTTGCTCTTTCTAACCCTGAGGATCCATATCATCCCACTCTTGAGGTTTCAATCGAAAATAATTACTTTATTGACCTTAAGTCTACAGTTAAATCTCAGAAAGTTCGTTTCTTTCACCTAGCAGCAGTTCAGCTCAGCCTTACACTTATAATATCCAATCAGCTAACCTTATATTTTACCCATTTTTCGATCAAAGTGGTGTGTTATCGGATCTTCTTAAGGTCAAGCCCGTGTATTTGCCGGGCGTATGGAGTACCAGGCTGTGTTCTAAAGAACTGCGCCGAGGCTCTGTGCAAACCGCTTGTTTAACTCTTTAATCTATCGCTGGAAACTTCGATCTCTCCCCTTATGTGGAAGGAATCTTTTATTATTCTGCTGCATAAAAAAGGGAAAAAATCCGACACTGCAAATTATAGAGGCATCTCTAAATTGTCAGCAATTCCAAAGCTTTTTGAAAAACTTATCACTCCACATTTGCAACACCTATGTACTTCAATAATAACTCCGTGCCAACATGGTTTCATGAAGCGCCGCTACACCACTACCAACTTATTGGAGCTATTACAAACAGACGTAATTTACACTGACTTCAGTAAAGCATTTGACTCTGTTAACCATTCGCTTCTTATAAATAAACTCAGTCTTTTGGGATTCCCAACTGATCTTCTTATCTGGATTTCGAGCTACTTATCTGGAAGAATCCAACGTGTCTTCTTTAAAGATGTTACCTCGCGATTAGTTCGCGCCACATCTGGGGTGCCCCAAGGAAATCATCTTGGACCCCTACTTTTTACACTGTTTATTAACGACTTGCTCCTTGCCTTAACTAATTCACTTGTACTTATATACGCTGATGACGTTAAGCTGTGCCTTCAGAATAAGTTCACAAGCGCCTTGTCTAGACTTCAATTCGATTTGAACAAATTTGTAAAATTGGTGTTTAGCAAATAACCTAAAGCTTAATGGATCGAAATGTGAACTCATGTCTTTTTACCGATCTAGTCCTCACCAGACTATGAACTTTCTTTATGGGAACGCCTTAGAACGATTAACTCAGGCTAACGATCTAGGTGTCCTATTAGATTTGAGACTTAAATTTACCGACCATATATCTACCATGGTTAATAAAGCTATGGGTGTGCTTGGTTTTATTAAAAGATGGTCAAAAGAATTTAATGACCCGTACATAACTAAAACGTTATATACATCACTGGTCCGTCCGATTCTTGAGTATGGATCGTGTGTCTGGAGTCCTCAATATGGAGTACACCAAGATCACATAGAATCTGCACAAAAAAAACTTCCTTATTTTCGCTCTAAGGGGACTTAATTGGGATGTAAATCTTTACCTCCCCTCTTATCGTAGTAGACTTTTACTAATCAAATTACCATCATTAACAAACTGTAGAACGATTTTGGGTGTCATGTTTCTATATAATCTTATTTATGGAAATGTAGACAGCTAGCACTTACTAACACGCGTAAATTTTAACGTTCCTAGTAGAAGGGCTAGAAACTTTTGTCGACTCCTCAGCCATTGCAGTTCGACATATGCCCAACACGATCCGTTCAGGGTATTATGTTCGGACTACAATGGTCTCTACCACATCTTGTCACTTTGCTCTACTAACAATCTTAAATCGCTTATATTAAACGCCTTATCTGTGCAACACTCTTCCTCGTGATATCTTTCTCCTAATCCTCGCTTCTATCTCCGATCTATTCCCGCGATTCGAGCCGTACGTTACGCGGCAGCGTCCCTCGGTCGGTTGGACGGGAGGTGGGCTGTACGTATGCAGTGGGAACCGCGCAAGTTAGTAAAATACTGTATATATTTGGGATATTCACACTAGTTTTTCGCGTTTAGGCGGCCTGCAAAAGGTTAAAGCTTGCTCCCTAAGTCCCCGGTGTGTCAACATCCAGCTAGTCGTTCGATCACCGCCTCAAGCGCTGGGTCGCTCGGTACAATGAGCGAAGGGCAACGGCAACAAGGGTGCATAAGTGGAGTCCGGCGCGTCAGCGCAGGCCATTAGAAGCCGTGAGAAGTTTTAAAAAAATTCAGTTATAAGTTAGAGTAAAAACAACAAAAACAAAAATAAAATAAAATTTAGATATTGAATTAAAAGTTAGGCGCTAGGTCGCTTGTCTCAGTAGACTGAGCGAAGGGCAACGGGAGCAAAGGTGAATAAGTGGTGTCAGGTCCATTAAGAGACGTCTGCAGTTTTAATAAAATAAAAATAATTTAAATAAAATAAAGCGTAAAAGCAAAAAAATCAAAAATACCTGTTGAGCTAATAATAGTTTTTAATAGCAGCCGAATAACTACACGCGTTTCAAATTATTTTCAATTTAACCCTAATATATGCGGCTCCAATCCACTCCAAATCACAACAAACGCAAAACCAATAGCTTGCGCAGAAGCATACGCATACGCTACAAATAACAATAAAGCGCATGCGAAACTGGGAGACAAAACAGAGACGAAAACATGCTGATAACAACAGCTGCAGCTTAGCATATTATAATTATTTTATATGCATTCTTTTATGGCTGCTTGGCCTAAAAATACCATTTTTTTAAAGAATTTTTTAAAAGAAAATCAAAAATGAATTTAATTTACCGTGAAAACAAAACGAAACAAACCGCCAATGTAAATAAAAATTAGTAAAGTTCTCTCATACAGTAATTTAATTCTGAAAAAGAAAGTATAAGAAATTGAAACAAATTATAACATTATGTAATCTCCACAAAAATTTGTAGAAGATATAACAACAGAATTGAAAGTAGAAGAACCACTTAAAGCGGCGAGCATATTAGATTGATAAGCGAGATACCAATAAGATTTGTTTTGTGCCTTCTCTCTAATCCTAAGTATATAGCTGCATAACACAAGGAAGCGCTTTCATCGGTGGATCAGCAGGTGAGCGATTTTTACGCTAAATACAGTTTTGGTGAGTTTTGGCAAAATAATAAAACTTGTTTGTTTATATCGTATCAGCTGATCGAAAAAATTCCCTTATTATACCCTTGCAGAGGGTATTATAATTTTGGTCAGCGGGAAAGGAAAGGAGACATCTCCGACCCTATAAAGTATATATATTCTTGATCAGGATCACCTCCTAAGTCGATATAAGCATGTCCGTCTGTCTGTCTGTCCGTCTGTCTGTCCGTCTGTCCGTCTGTCTCTCTGTCTGTCTGTCCGTCTGTTTGTCTGTCTGTCGGCTTCTACGCAAACTAGTCTCTCAGTTTTAGAGCTATCGAGTTGAAACTTTGCACACATCCTTCTTTTTTTTGCAGGAAGTACATAAGTCGGAACGGCCGGGATCGGCCGTCTATATCCTATAGCTGCCATATAACTGATTGATCGGAAATGCCATAACTTCGTTGTTTTTCAAGTTAGAAGGATGGGATTTTCAATGGATGCCTCTTTGTGCAAAATAATCGACATGTCAAATTTCATAAGGATCGGCCGACTATATACGATTTTCTCTATCTCTAATAATATAAGATGCGTGGCACCACCTAGCGGACAGCGACTGAACTGCAAGGGTATATCAACTTCGGCTCCGCCCGCCCAAAAACTGACGGAACAAATCTTATTGACTATCTGCATGGACACACGTATCTTAAAAGATGACGTGTGCCTAGACCAAACCGACGAGATATAGCATCCGAATCTGAGGCCATGAGGGTTGTATATTTGACAGCATAGAGGAATGCCATATAGAATTCCATATTAGTATGCCTTTCACTACTATATCACTGAACCGAAAAGGAAGCTTAAAAAAAGCGATTAATGGGAGTAAGTAACAACTGTAAAAGAATAAAGATAAGAATTTCTATTGAACGAAAATATAAGCAAGACAAATAAGATAAAGAAACAGAGCAGAGCTATGCTTGAAAGACAATTAACTAATTAATTAATTTACCTCCAAACATACCACTGCACACGCCAAGGGATATTTGACTTTTATGCGACTTTTGAATACAAAAATTGGTTTTAATTAAATATAAGTAATTAATAAAGGGTGATTTTTAAGGGGTTATTTTTAATGCAAAATTTTTGCATTACTGGTTGCTATTGGCATACAAACGTCATCTGTGAAAGTGAAAAATTTTAAGTATATTATATTTTTAAGCATATTATTATATCTGCCATTTCATTATGGCAGACTAACAAAGAAAGAAAGACTTACAAACGAGCAACGATTGCAAATTGTTTAAATTTATTATCAAAATTGTTACTCTGTTTGTTTGTTCTATATGGTTACCAAAATATGTTCATTAAAATATATCTGAATGAAGTTTTTGTGTCCCCATTTCTTAATGAGATGACTCGCGGAAAACATTATCCTCATGGATCAATGGTCATGAAGGTCAAGTCTTCCTTTAAATCTTAACGTCGTGTGTTCGAATTTCAGATGAGGTAAAATTTTGTACTTTATTTATTTTTTAATTTCGCAGCTTAAATATGCAAAGGAAAATATAAAAAATAAAAGTGCATCATGTATTGTAAAGTCATTTGCTGTAACGGCCTTCGCGGATGCCTATTGTACATAGAGCCAAAAAAAAAAATCTGAATAAATAACAAGAAAGGAAAGCTAAATTCGGGCGTAGGCGACGTTGATAGTTTAGGTTGTGACATTTCCTTGCAGTTAAGGTTGTGCCATTTCCGATCGTTCAGTTATATAGTCGGCCGATCGCTTTGAAATTTAGCAGAACAGAATGGAATCCATAGTCCAAACCCTCTAACTTAAAAAACCAAAGCTATAGCATTTTCGGTAGCAATCAGGTATATGGCAGCTATAGGATACAGTCGACCGATCCCTTACATATACTGCCTGCAAGCAAAAGAAGGATGTGTGCAAAGTTTCAACTCGATAGCTGTAAAACTGAGAGACTAGTTTTCCTAGAAACAGACAGACAGACGGACATACTCATATCGACTGAGGAGGTGATCCTGATCAAGAATATATATGCTTTATAGGGTCGGAGATGTCTCCTTCACTGTGTTGCACACTTTTGACCAAAATTATAATACCCTCTGCAAGGGTACAACAAGAAAGGAAAGCTAAATTTGGGCGGAATCGAAGTTGATACCCTTGCAGTTATGTAGCAGCTTATATAATTATATATATATCGTATCGTATATAGTTGAGAGAATTTCACCATCAAATTAATATTCTAATAAATATGTTAGAAACAGCCCCAAGCATTTTTAAAAATAGCAAGGTTGTGCCATTTCCAATCGTTCAGTTAGATGGCAGGTATAAGATATAGTCGGCTGACCCTTATGAAATTTGGCAGATCGGATTATGTTACACTAAATAAAATCCGTAGAAAGTCTCATCATTTTAGCTTCTAACAATAAAGTTAAGCCAATTCCGATCGTTGAGTTATATGGTAGCTATAGTATATAGTCGGCCGACCTTTATGACATTTGGCAGATCGGATTAGATTTCCTATAATGAAATCCGTACTAAGTCTGATTTTTTCTAACTTAACACCACTAACTTATAGCATTTCAGATAATTCAGTTATATGTCAGCTGTAGGATATAGTCGACCGATCCCGGCCGTGCTTGCTTATATACTGCCTACAAAAAAAAAGAATATTTGCAAAGTTTTAACTCTATAGCTTCAAAGCTGAGAGACTAGTTTTGTGTAGAAATTGACAGACGGATAGACGGACATGCTATATCGATTCAGGAGGCGAAAATTAGGGTCGAATTTTAACTGCTTTGGACGCTTTTCAATAAAATTATAAAGTTTATAAAATATATAAAATTGAAGGGTATTTAATAGAAAATAGAAGGAATATAATGAATTAGAATGAATGAGTGCAGGGGAAAAATTGAATTGGGTGAGTAGGAGTAAGAGAGCATTCTTATTCAATGCAATTCCTTTTTTTGATCCCGAATTAGTTGGAATGGAAAGGAAATTGAGTGCTTTCGGAATGCCAATAGAAGTCGGTTAACTCGACTGGGATTTGAAACACTCTAATTCATTCAATATTTTTTTGTAGAAACACACTGATAAATAAATGTTCTGCGAGTCAGACATACCCACCCGCACTCACAATTTCTTTTGTCTCTTCATTCTATTTCACTCATTTTTAACATTGCGCTTCAAATGCTCAATTTCGTTTTGGCTATGCATGCAGACCTCTACTATGTAAGAGAGAATTACAGGAATCACTTTTTTCTTGTTCATAGACGATTATTAATGAGCTACTCTCTTTTATCATGTGAAGAAAAAGATCCGTATGCTTCCAGTCAATAATTTGGAAACTGGTTCTAAATCAGTATCGAATCAGTTGGGAATAAAATGTTTTGCTTATTTCATTGTATTGCTGTATTATTTTATTGTATTGCCCCACGAATCACCGTGGATTCATCCGTGATCCCCCCCGGATCACTCCAGAATCCGCCCGAAAATCTAGAAAAAGAGGCCCGGAATTATGTACTGAAATTTTTGAAAATGTCCTCTCGGCCCGGAATTCGATTTCCGGCATGAATCAGCCCAGAATCCGCCCGGATTTCGAATCTGGTTTCCGGCGTGAAAATTGTCTCGAAATCACCTCTGATTCAGACCTGAATTTCAGAGCGGAATCAGTCCCGAAAAGAAAGCATGATTCCGCGCTGAAAGTCGTGGCTAAATCAGGTCGCATTCATGACTCAAAATCAAAGAAAAAAATTTCCCCTTACAATCTCCTAATTTCATAATCTTTATTTTTAATGTATTCCTTAAAAATTGCTGTTAATTTATTTTGTAAACTAAATTAATATGTTAAGTAACATTACATTATTAATATTGAAATCTATATTTAATAATTACTCACCCTGGGATTCGAACCTTAGTAGTTTTGTATACTGGACCAAAATGCAAGCCTGTAAGCTTTTCCTCAAGGATTCCTCAAGGAATCGCGCGTGCTTTGTGACAGACTATAATATACCTTTACAAATTTGCATGTTTAATACCATCTCCACTAATAAGAATCCACATTTAAAAAAAATATTGAATATAAAAGTATATTTTAAGACTGCGATATTTAAAAAAAATTAAAGTAAACAAAAATCAACTCATAATAAAGATTTTCCTGCTTGGAATCGAACCCACGACCTTTCGATTAACAGGCAGATACCTTAATCATTGAACCATGGTGTCAAAGTTTTCCGCGCAAAATATTTAGAATGACAAGAAAATATTAGTGATTAATAACCATAGCTTGCAAATAACTTTTAACCGATTCGTGCGGTCTCAAAATAAGTGTTTGTCACTGAGACTTTGAGCAAAAAGTCTGAGAACAACCGATTGAGTTGCTCGTATACAAATTTTGCTCGCGCTCAGTCGAAGAACACTTTTTATACCCTTGCAGATGGTATTATAATTTTGGTCAAAAGTGTGCAACGCAGTGAAGGAGACATCTCCGACCCTATAAAGTATATATATTTGTAAATCTCTCGTCTAAACAGTGATTCATCAAATCTTTTACTGAGTCTCTCTCCGCGAGCGTCACTCGAATCTCTTATTGAGCGATGTTCGGTAGACGAGAGTTTCATGATTGGCTCATCGTAATTCGTTCAACAAAAAACCGAAACAAAACGGAACAAAGTCTACTGCTCAGAGAGAAACCGAAATGGCATGCTTTTTTCGGTTGCTCTCGCGAACAGAGCGTAAGCAAAAAAATGGTTTACAGTTATTTGCAAGCTATGTATGTTAATAACTAATATCAAATATGCGTAATTTCGAACTCTAGCAGCAGCAGTGGACCGGCAGAATTACTTCGCCTACTTTGTTTTGACGTTCGAAGGTTGTTTTTGTTTTTCGAACGAAATTTGACATTACGGCCGGAAAAAGCGGTGCCAGGAATTTCAGTACTGCTGGGTTGTAAAACTGTCCAAACTTCTTTTTATGTGATTGATTTTGATCCGCCTACTGAGCGTTCTGAGCCTTTCAAGGGTGATGCCAGATAGCAAAAAAAATGTTATGGTGGACTTTTGGTCATAGTGGTATGAAACCAGACATGTTTGGGGGGCGATGTCACATTGAGGATGTGAGCTAGGTGGTTAACCTTATATCACCTTCCCAGAAAATTCACACACTTTGTTCCCCACGGGAGTTGGACTATTTATTGCCTACTTATTAATACCATATCGCTACGGTGACTATGTCTTAATATATACCCAAATGAATATCATTGAAGCATGGGCTTGTGTTTCTTGTTGATGTCGGATTTTCTTGTGTGTGGTCTTCGTTGATTCTGGTGTGCTACGCTAGTGAGTCATCTCTGCTGTGTTGGGGATGTTCCTGAGGCGTATGGGTCTGCTTCCTCCCACGATGGATCCATGATTGCTCCTTGCATGTAACATCTGATTTCGAAAATAAAAAATCCACTTCAGTACCAGGTGGTCCGTAACCACTAAAAATTATTAACCTTCCTGGATGGTTCGTTAACACTATAAATTTATACCCCCACCACTAAAGTCTTCGGGATGGATCAGTTGATGGTCAGGCATTCTTTTTCTGTTATTGAAAAATGTTGAAGGAAATCACATGTTTTTTTTCGTCATCCTTTTGTATTAGTACGTCAAGTCCGCAATCACCCTTTTACATAGGAGTCTAGCTCCGTATGACATGACCTGTATTGCCAATACCTCATGTGGGTTAGTGTAAATGACCCAAGTGGGCGAGATATTTAAGCACCTCCTAGAACATATGGTTCTTCTCTTTGTTTATTCGTAGGTTCGCCTCGGAGTCTTCCCAGCACATCTTGCAGTTTCTCAAGATGTTCAACCTTTGTTCGACCAACAGCTACGATGTCGTTGAGGTATGCGAATGCGAAGCTTGTATTTTCATTTGACAATGACTGAGTCCAGTGCTCCCTGGAAGGTTGCCGGCGCCGTGTGATAGATATCTGCCAGTAGCCGATCTTAAGGTCTAGTGTAGATGTTAGTAGTTTTCACAACCTCCATTGATTATTTTTCTTTTTCAACACCACGAACAGCTAGCAATAGGTTGATCGGGAAGGTTCGATTAGATCCCGTGCTAGTAGTTTGCCTATTTGAGAAAAGTTTATGGGATATTACAGCTGCTTGATGAGTTTTTCGTGCTTCATGTAAATGCGGGATCTGCGATTAGACTGGATCCCCTCACCTCAAGAAGAGTCAGTTCCAGTGCTTCTTAAATTTCTTTCTCCGGTAAGTTCCCTCTACGTACTGATCCTGGTCCAATCGTCTTCTTCTTTCTCTTTTTTTTCTATTCGTGCTCGATTCCTGGTTTCATGGACTGTAAAGTTGTCCAGCATCGAGAAAGGAAGGTCATTCCTATCAACAGATCAGCAGTATAAGGAACGTTATCGTTGTTCGTTGTTCTCTAAGCTTTACCGTCGCTTCTATGTGTCGGTCAGTGACCCATGAGCCCCGTCCTCATGTTTTATCGCCTCCTTTACCTTGACGAATTTAGCTTCCAGTTAGCAGTCTCTCCCCGATGAAACTTGAACGATAGACACCGATGACAAGGGTGCATATCGACCTTTAAACTAGATTTCCGCCGATTAACACTGTCGTGAGTAAGTGTCTGCCGTTTTACTTGTCTACAGTTGGCGTGGGCTTCCGTATTGTTGATTGGTTCTTAGGTTCCCTCGCGGTTTTGCGTATTTTCTGGTGTCGGGTTTCAGGGGGTAACAGACAAGCTTGGGGATGTTCGTAGTTTCTCTAGCCACCTGCCCTATTCTTTTGCATCTATTCTTGTGTGATGTGGTTCCACTGCTAATTCTCGGGGGTCCTCTGTGCGTAATACCTTCGTGCGCCGAGCTGTTTCTGCCTGTGCAGTGCGTTAAGGGTAGCTTGTAGTGCCTCGAGTTCCGTTAGCCTCATGTACTCAGCAAAAGTCCTGCATTCCCCTTGTTTGGCATAACACTGAAATCCCTGCGATCTGATCCATTAGCCCCAGCTTATGTTCCTCTGTCTGTTCCTGTGATTCTGGATGTATTCCTTGTTCGTTTCCCGATCCTTTGCAGGCGGTGCGTGACGCGATCTACCATCTTTATTTAATGGTCTTATGATCGCATGGGGTGACTATGCCATCAGTGCAAAGCTGTTTCTTAAACATTCTTAAATTTTTGGTATTCTTAAATTTTTTTAAACGGTTTTGTTAGGTTTTTGATTTGTTGATCGCTCGATAGATTTAGATTTGGGGTATTTTGAAAGGTGATCTTAAAAATATACTTAACGGATCGGTTGAGACAAAGGCTGAGGAATATCATGGAACTAGCAGAAAGGCGTACAGTCAGGCTTGAGGATCAACGATTGCGAGCGGGACTGTCGCGTTCGGCAGCAACAGATTCAATTCGCTCGCAAAGACATGAACACGATAGGGCCAGGTCTGTTGAATTCCGTGGTCAGATAAGTAGATCGAGTAGATCGTGCAGTAGATCGAAATCAGCAATAAAATCGTCTTGCGTTTCGATACGATCCAGCTGTTTATTATAGTTCCAGTCGTCATTAGTCAGAAGAGCCATGTCTGCACTTACTGCTAGGCTCTGAAGCTCAATAATGAAATGAAAGGAATTTGTTGTTCTGGCGGGAAAATTAAATTACCTTAACTTGAAACACCACCAGAGCCACTGTGAACTTTGCTTTCTGGAACCATTGCTGAATCGAAGCATTTCCTATCAAACATCCGTATCCGTTGTGTTCGTATCTCAGACCTCTATACATTTAAAAAGTACTTAACTATTCAAGCTCAAATTTAGACACAATATAGAGGGTCAGGGGGTTAGCTTTAATCTAATTTTTATGGTAATTATATACCCGCGAATGCGAATAAAAAAGTTTTTATAACAAATCTCTATGCACCGACCGCAGCGCCAACTGCTGGAAGCGAGAACAATTACCCATTCCCTTACGATTGGCATTCGCATACCCACAAGTATTTGAAACTTATGCTCTGTCGTGTGCTTCATTTGTTGAACGTCCAACCTCAATTTCTTGAACGTCCATCCACAGCGAAGCGGTGCAGCTAGGGTACAGCTAGTAAATGATATAAATACATTTCTTAATAAATTTTTTAACATAAATTTAGTACAAAAAGGATTATCTTCAACCAATAAATGAATATCTTTAATAATTAAAATTAAGATGTTAAAACAAGTTATTCAAATTTTGTGTTTTTAAATTTTCTACTCATCTGCCAGTTGAGCTATTTTAAGTGAATAATTAATAGCGAAGTTAATTTTTCTTGACTTTCTGTTTTAAATCAAATAAAACAAGAAAGAATAGCTAACATCAGCCGGAGCCGAAGTTCATATACCCTTTCAGTTATGTAGCAGCTTATACAATTATATATATATCGGATCGTATATAGTTGGCAGATCCTTATGAGAATTTCACCATCAAATCAATTTTCTAATAAAAATATTTAAAACAACCCCAAGCATCTTTAAAAATAGAAAGGTTGTGCCATTTCCGATCGTTCCGATCATAACTGCAAGGGTATATCAACTTCGGCTAGGGCCGATGTTAGCTTTCCTTTCTTGTTATTGAATAACTTTTAAAATAATGATAAGCAAAAAGAGTGCTCTCGAAATTCGGAAGTTCAAATGACTCGAATGGTTTTTGTCAACACTCAGTCCATTCGAAAATTAATTTTTGGTCAGGGCTCGCGTTGTGAGAAAAGTAACGGATAGATATTTCTGCTCTATTTCCTCTTATTACTTTTCATTTTTGCCTTCGCAGCAGCGGAAACTACTTTTTACAGCCTAATAGTAAATGGGAATACCAAATTTTTATACAAAAAGAATAAGATCCCTATAGTATTTTTTATTCAAGAACTTTAGTCAACAAAACTAATTTTATTATTTAAAATAGAGCTAGATAATTTTTTTTTAATCTGGATAAGTTTTACTTTATTATGATTTTATATTCTAACTTTTACTAATTTTAGATATTTTCTAAAACAAAAATAAAACAAAAAAAAAAAAACTAAAATAAACAAAAATAAAAAATTGAAATATTTTTTCATACTTATATTGTTCATACTTTACCATATTGCATTTGTTAAAATACTAAATGTCAGGTTAAGAAACCGCCGGAAAATCGGGCTGGCAATAATTTATTAAAAGAAACACCCGTGACGTCACTCGGTACCGGCTTTTGGGCATTGTTGTTATGTCTCACCGTCCTCTTTTCGTGTCGCCCGCTCACGTACATTCGATCGACCACATGTATCTGCCGTCATGCGCTTCCGTTGTCTCGCGGGGCCTTCAACCCAGATATATCCACATATGTATATTGCCCAAATCATTGTTTCGAATCTGATCAAATAAAATACGCTCTTGTTTACATCGAATAGAATTTTCATTATATTGAAAAGGTGAATTCAGAACATTAATTTCACCCGAAAACGCTTGGTAACTTATCATTTAATAAACCTCGACGTGATTGAGCGCGGAAAGATAATTAGTTGATTATTTTCCATTGAAATTTGAGCTATCAATAAATATATTTTTTTGAGCCAAAATGCTGTTGTCCCTTTTGAGTATCTCCAAGGATTGCTGTCCTCGTTGAAAGCGATAGAGACATTTTCGGAAGCAAATGTGCGGCTTAGGGAATTGGAAGGCATCTTCGCGGATTTCAAAAGCAAAAACAAGGAGCTGTCCAAGTTGGATGTGGCAGAAATCAGGAGCGATGTGCGCGTGAACTTCAACGATGCGCCTGGGGAGGCACGACTCATCCAGGACCAGGAGATTATTCGGCGCTCCAGTTTGTTGCCGGCGAGCTCGACTCCGATAATGTTAATTCACATATGCGAACCCTGGCAAGCATGGAACAACGAAGCAGATTGGCAGCTGCAAACTTGGTTTATGAAAGATTTGTTGCAGAAGGTTGATGATGCCACATAGTCTAAGTGGAAAGAAATGCATTTTCATCGAGCAGAGATGACTTTAGAGAGTATTGAATTGCCGAAAATGTCATATTCACCAAACCCTGCGGTAAGACGACCCTTTAATCCAGGTAACTCTAAATTTATGATTACAATTTCGTCCGTTTCCGCATACATGATCTGTGATAGCCATTCCCACATAATAAACACCTGCCCAAGATTTGTAGGTTGGATTTAAAATCGCCATATACAGACCTCGTGGCGACATGCAAATACGCTAACTTATTTCTATGCTTTTAAGCGAGTGTTTGGGACTTCAGATCTCAGGGCAGGGACCCACATGCTTCTGCGGGCTGTTCAGCGCACTTATTTGGGTGATGAAATAAGGACGTTGCAGACAAAGGGAATGGTTGCCTTCTCCAGCTCGCTGTCTTCGTTACCACTTTTTTGGATCAGTTTCGATTTTGCAGTTGCAGACGCCTGACAAAACTCAACATCAACCGATTGAATGCCTGGTAACGCGTCATCTTTCTTCAGCAATGTTTCTGGTCCAGATGAGAGGAAGAGTATTTAACCCTACGATCTAAATTGCACATCGCTGGTCAAAGCATAGCTGTTAATGACACCGTCTTGGTAAAACGAAAAATTGGCGTCAATAAAGTGGCCCATGGCGAGGGCAACAGAAACGGTCGTCGGAGATGATGGAATGTTTCGGGTGGCGCTACTGAGAACGGCGTCAAGAGCTACAATCAAAAAATTGTGCTTGCTATCCCTTCAAGAGGCGGTTGAAAGCTCATCTTCCAATAGGGGGAGTATTTTGAGTTAAGCAGCCGCCGGGAAATCTGGCCGGCAATAATTCATTGAAAGAAACACCTGTGACTTTACTCAACTCTACTTCCTTTAGGGCACTGTTGTTTTGTCTCTCCGTCCACTCGCGCTCGTTCTTTATGTATCTTATTGCGACGCCCGCTCGCGTAGATTCGATCGGCCACCTGTATCTGCCGTCATGCGCCATCGTTGCCTGTAACGCGGTATCCCGCGTTCTCACTTCTTCATTCGGTCATCAACCCCTCAGACATATCCACATATAGTTCGCATAGTTATATATCCCAAGCCCAAGGGGCCGTGAGATTAGGCCACAGTGGCAGGTGCTCACGTTAAACCATTCCGACTCTTTTAAATAACAATGTATGGTATTTACTTATCTAATATTTTATTTCAGCATTTAAAAAAAACGCGGACATAGTGTTAGTGTATTGTAAATTCAAATTAGTCTCGAATCGAATTTTCGTCACTGCATTCTATCTCACTTACTTATACCCTTGCAGTGGGTATAATTTTAATGAAAAGGACAGACGGACCTAGACAGGACCTATTGAAATGTTTAACAACTCCGCCATTTTTCAGCCTATTTTGACAAGCCAGCCAGATTCTGAAACGTCAGCCTATGCCATTTTAGACATGGATCGACTCACAGCAAAAAATCGGGCTGAAATTGTAGCGCTGTACACCGAAAGCAATCGTTCAAAACTGTGCGTGCATATTAGACTTCTGCATGAATGCATCCAAAACGACAAATGAATCACTTATTCTAAAAGTGGGTACACTAATTTTTGTGCACAGTATATTTGAGTGTGAGTGAATAGGGTAGTATTGTCTGTTTTGATTGACAGTAGTCTCACTCATTCCATAGTTAGTTAATGAGGACAGCAAAATTGGTTTGCAGTAGTCAACGCACTGTACAATGTTTTGGTGTGCAGTTGACTTACTGTTGAGTGAGTGAAACTTCATGACTGGTACATACATACATATATGTATAGTTCTCATGTGTATTTATTTCCGATTAAGAATTGATTTGTTTTTTCATTTTAAATGTATCTAATATGTATATATTATAAAATAAAAAATTTAGAAATTATTTATATTTAAATTTAAACTAATTAAAATAATTATTTTATCTTATTAAAGTATCTACATTTAAGTTATCAATATTAGAATGAAGGAACATTATTTTGTTTACCATGACTTCAGTGGTGGCAATTTTTTACCGTTTTTCGCAAATTAAAATATTTGGCAACAGAAAATGCTCTTTCCGATGCTGCACTGCCTGCGGGAGCTGCTAGTATCTTGCAGCTAATTTGATAAAGCAGAGGAAAACGGTCTTTGCAAAGGTATTACATTATCTTGTGAGTTCATTGCACGAGCGTCGTTCTCCTTAGAATCCATGTTTATCCACTTACATAGGTATTGCATATTACTGCACTTATCTGTACAGTTGTGTACAGTCAACAAACAAGCAGTACAGCGTGTTTAAAAAAGGACAAATATAGTAATTCTTACGAAGTGAGTACACTGAAAATGTTGTGGTTTGTTATTGTGACCTATAGAGTATACTGTACAGTAAAGAATGAATGAGTGCAGTGTTTTTGAAAACACTACACTACTGTACAGATCTGTTCTGCCACAAATGAGTGCATTCATGCAGAAGTCTAGTGCGTATCGTAAGAAATATGGGAGTGGCCTCCTCGTTCGTCGGATTCGATGGCACCGGACTTTTTTCTGTGGGGCTACTCAAAGAGTAAGGTGTCTGTCAGCAAACCGAAGACTATTGAACAACTAGAAGCTAATATCAAAACGGAAATTGCTGCTATTACGCCCAAAATGTTGCGAAATGCCCAAAAAAGCGCCGCTTTTTGTGTTTCTCATGAAAGCGGTCATTTGATTGATATCGTATTCTGAGTGAATTGTCAATAAATGGCATTATATACCCTAAATGAATCTTGTTTATTTTCAAAAATGGGCTAAAAAATGTAGGAGTTATTCAACATTTCGTTTGGTCCCGTCTAGATGGCGCAGCTTGTATATTCTTGATCATGATCACCTTCTCAGTCGATATATGCATGTCCGTCCGTCCGGTTGTCTGTTTGTTTTTACGCAAACTAGTCTCTAAGTTATGAATTTATCATATCGACTTTGAATTTTACACACATCCTTATTTTATTTAAAGGCAGTACATATATCGACTATATCCTATTGCTGGCATATAACTTATTGATCGGAAATGCCATAACTTTGGTGTTTTTTAATGATATAAGGATCCTTACGAAATTGACAGTGAATACAGATTCCATTTGGGGTGTAGAGATAAGATATATTTTTAAATAGATTAGATATAGATTTGTAGATATATAGATGGAAAATAGAAATGGAATTCGTAATGGAATCGAAAGTCGCAAGCGCAAGTCGCAAGCGATGTTAGACAGACAAGGATGTTACCAGCCACTGTTCCCAGGACCAGGTCGAGGGCCAACAGGGCCCAGTAGTGTAAAAAAAAAGTATCATGAAATATATGTAGTTCGAAATACAACTTGAAGCCAAGCCACATAGTTTCCACATAGCCACTACAGCCACATATTTTCGTAAGGCTTAATACTTAATACTTAATACTTAATACTTAATACTTAATACTTAATACTTAATACTTAATACTTAATACTTAATACTTAATACTTAATACTTAATACTTAATACTTAATACTTAAAACTTACTTAATACTGTAATTCGGCATTGTTTTGGACCGGCCGCGAAATTTGTTTTGGGGTTAAATTGACCCATAATAAATTGAATTGTAAAATTGAACCTGGTCTATTAATTCGGCCGCTAACAAAACGCTGATAGCTCAACATTGGTGACCCCGACGTGATGGCGCCCGGTTTGATTTGTGATCATTAAAGTGCATAAGGGAAACTTTGCAAAGGAAAATTTGTTGCTGTTGTTTCCATTACATTGCACCTTGCACAAAATCTTACATAATAGAGTCTGAAGACTTATTTAGTGCCTCGGTTCCTGCAAGGAACCAGGAGATGGAAGCCCTGCATAATAAGGTCAAGGCTGCAGTGCAGAAGGGAGATTTGACCATCATGGTACTGGAGCCGTTGGAAATTGCGTTGCGGAAGAAATTCACCACACTCCAGGATGAGTTAGAGCGATTGAGCTCTAGTGAAATTGGGAGCGAATTATTCTGGAAGTTCTCCCAGCTTGCCGCTGATGTGCGCGTTGATATTCAGGTGGGAATGGCAAGGTACTCCATGAGGGTGCCTGAACACTCCACTCGTCTCGACGGCACCACTGGTCCCATTGCTCCGTCATTGACAAAACCAACCATCGAGGCTACGAAAGTGCATGGTGGTCTCTTGGTAAATCGTCGCTCATGCAGTCAGGATTCTTCGCTGGACCGCGACATCCAATCGGGTTTTCAGGATTTGAAATTGGAGCGAAACCTGAATAACGATCATGATAGCCAGGACGGGTCCAATTGCGTCTCATCAGTGCCCCTGCTATCCACCGCTCCCCCCGTGGTCGCTATTTCCACATTGCATCTGGCAGTTGTCTGCGATGGATTTTCTAAAGCTGCTGTTCCTAATCCCGCATCTGGCCCGGAATTTATTGCCACCGTTGCCGATTAAGTCAGCGCCCAGGTCTGACTCCATTCTGGACTCTAGCCTCTAGCCTCTAGGGGGAGGTCGTCCGCATCGCTGCTGCCGCCGTCTGCAGCTGCCAAGGTGGCTTCTGCTCCAGCCGTGAAGGCTCCCGATCCTGCAGTCGAAAGGTGCGCCTACGCGCAATTTCGGAAAGAAGTTTCCTTCCACTCTCGTCACTGTATTGACGCCTGGCTCGAGCGCTCTCTGGATCTGGATGGACACGGCAGCCTGCAACTGAGAATTATGGACCTTGAGATTATCAGCAATATTATGTGATGAAGCTGTCCCATGCCCCTAAGGATTTTTTGTTGAAAGATGGAATTCAACGGGGGGAGGATGTTGGGAGTTGTGCCAGCATCAAATAATTATTTCAATTTAATTCTCCCAGTGTAACTAGCCGCAGCGGTCCACTAATTGCCCGTTATCAGCTGTATTATATTCTTTGTTTCTCCCAGATAGCGCATGCACTTTGGGAGCTTTGGTGGAGCTTCTGCGCAAGCTCTTAGGTTTATGCACTTGTAATTCGGCATTGTTTTGGACCGGCCGCGGAATTTGTTTTGGGGTTAAATTGACCCATAATAAATTGAATTGTAAAATTGAACCTGGTCTATTAGTTCTCAACATTCCGACTTATATACTGCCTGCAAACAAAAGAAGGATGTGTAAAACGTTTCAACTCGATAGTTTTGTAATTGAAAGACTAGTTGGGGTCGGAGATGTCTCCTTCACTGCGTTGCACACTTTTGACCAAAATTTTAATACCCTCTGCAAGGGTATAGATAACGTGGCATCATTGTAAATAAAAATCAACTTCAAAAATTTGAAGTCTGTATCACTTTGCGCCAAGTACACTTTAAAAAATAACAGTACAAGTTTGCTTTAAGTCACACCAAATAGATTGATTCGTTTATTCATTATTTTTTTGTAGTGAAGGTTCAATTACGTTTTTCTATCTAGGAGTTCTGCGCTCGCTCTGGTGAACCGCTTGATGGTTTTATCCGTGCCGCATCTTGGGTACACTGGATCCTCGTCCAAGGATCAGGTAGTTTATGAAGCAGCCGTGACAGCTTAGAACCAGATTGAACTCGCTATGTCTCCTTTCCAGAGAGTTTACTAGGTTCGGTACCAATTAATAGGTCCAGCGCCCCATGGTGAACTCGTCCCAACCGCTCTGCCAGCATAAGCTTTTCTTCAGCCAGAGGTAAAACTCTGTAGAATACTCCTTGTTTTGCTTTGCCAGTGCCACGAATACCTTTTTAGACTCCGCAGCTAACAGGTCTATCGGCACCCTGCTTGGAGAGTGCCTGGAGAGTCTTGGCAACCACAAAAACCGCAACCGAGGGTTGCTCCTAGTTCTGGACCTCTGGGCCCTGATTCTAGGTACCGGTGGTGATGTCGTACCTTAAGATACGGTCACTAAAATGCGACTTGATTCTCACGTTCATTTAAATTGGGCAGCGCCAACAATATGGCATACCACCGGCCGGACCTGGTCCCTTCGACTGCCTAGGCGGCAATTAGTCTCTCTATAAAGCCAGAGACCAATTACCTTGGCCTGAGTCAACGGACTTGATTTCTAGTTGGCAGCCTAGGGTTGAGGTTTTTCTGAACAACCATATATCCACCTTCGTCTGTATGCCTTCAGTATTGCAATACACTATTGGCTAGTGGGCATCCCTTGCTTTCGCCGATATGGGTACATTCGGCCTTGTTGGCGGCTGAACAGAGAATGACTTTGCCCGGTATATCGGCATCAGCACCAGTTGCTTCTGTCTGTCCGCTTCTTGCAGAATTCTTTTAGGGAGACTTAACTCGCCATCCATCTCCAAAAGAACGTCACCTTTGGCCGCGCCCCAAACTTATTTCACGCTTGTACTAACTTCTTTTATCTTACTGTCTTCATCAAAAACTTCATGCCAGCTGTTTCTTAAGAATCGCGCCTATCTCGTCAATGGGAGGCAGAGAGTTTTTCTTTTCTTCTCCAACTGCAAAGAGGGCGACAGCTTATCGCCTTCGCTTTCTGGAGTGCTGCCATTTGTTTTCTGTGGAGGTCTTTTTATCCAGCTTAAGCACAGCATTTGCGACTGTGTGACTGTGGCCATATTGCGAACCTCCTGGATAGCGGAATCGCCCCAATTCAATAAGTGGGCATCACGTGCGCCACAGTTTTGCCACCTGACATCTTATTTATGCTTTCGCGTCCGTCACTTCCGAGTCTTCTAGGAGTTTCTGCTCAGCACATCCGCTTCATCCGCTCTTTTTATATTCCTCGCTGTTGTTGATGTTGATGCTGCTTTTTGTTGCTGCTGTTATTGTTGATGCTTTTTTTGTTGTTAGATATATTTTTTGAAGTTTTGCTGTTTTTTTTTGTACGCGTTTATTGAGGTAAAAATAAACGTTGATAAATTAGTTGACTTTGGACGAAAATGTGTTTTAATATTTTGAGTGACCCCTTTTCGTATCCTTGTTTTAGCACCTAATGTAAAGACCTCCTTATTATAGCAACCCAAGAGCAACCCAAAACCGAGAACCTGTAGCTAACCTACCGGTGAAAAAAAATGCTCGTATCAGCAAGTTATTGATTAACCGATTGAACCGACGTATCGTATGACCGAGAAGTAGTTGACCAAGCCACATGCATTGACCAAGTAACCAATTCATATCTATGTACCTATTCGCCAAAAAGGTAAGCATTGCCGCTGAACCTCCAATGCAAAGAGTATGTTACGTGGTGTCCGCTTAACGCCCACGAATGAACAGATTCTTCTGGGAATACTGTACTAAATTGGATTAGTCGTTATTTAGTTGGTTTTTATCCGAATATAATAATGTCTTTTGTTTTGGGCCGAAGGCCAAACCTTTTTGGTCTTTATTTGTTGAATGTATCTTCGGGTCTGTCTTACATTTTTTTTTTGCTTGCGGCTTCCCTGCCTTAAAAGCTCGGCAGCGATCAGTCGCAGCTATATTCATATACATACATCTATGTATATCTATGCTCGTATATAAGGCTTGTAGCAGCGGGAGCGCAAGGACGTAGTATGCATGGCTCACTTGTGTGCGCTGTCAAGTCATGAGAATATGCTGACCATTGCGCTTCCCATAAGTGGACATATATGTGTGATCATATATCCACTGGCTATTTGGCCGGGGCATTATGATAATGTAAAAACACTGTAGTATTATATTGTTATGGCTACAGTGCATACTTGTTATAATGACCCATGCATACTACAATACTGCCCACTAGGGTTTGGCACACATCCGGTTCTATAATATTCAGGACATCTCCAAAATTCTTCACATTTAATTTATTAAATAATAAAACTATTTAGTTGAGATAAAAAACAAAAAAAAAAATATTTTAATTTGCTTTCTTGTGTTTGAAAAAATGGCTCTCTTACAGGTTCGATTCAAAATTCTAATCCAACATTTTTTTATTATTGCACACGACTCCCGTTGCATACGTACACTTCCCGCCCAACCGACTGACCAACTGGAGATAGATTCGAGAGTAAATTATATAGTAAAGCATAACGAGGAAGTGTTGCTCAAATAGGTTGATACGAATTGAAGAATTAAATTTTAGAAGATGAGTAAAGGGAAACAAAGGGCTAGAGATCATTGTAATCCGAACATCCGAGAATCTGTTTATTCTGACTGTGCGTAAGAGACTGCCCCTATGTCTGCAGACCGAAGCTCAAGCACTCCTCGATCGGCCTGCGTAAGCAGTTCGCCTCGAGAGCGCCGAGAGTATTAAACAGAGTAAATGAGAAGTCCAGTGCTTACACTGTATGTAAATCTTACTACAACTCGGCCATCCTGCGAACTAGATCTTCTGATACTAGCGTTTTACAAAGATTAAACTTACTAATTATTTACATGATTTTATTATAACAAATTCTTAAATAAATTTATATTATTACCATTAATATAAATATTATTTTATATGAAATTACACACGATAATTAACAAACTTTACAATATACATATAGATTAGGGCGGTTCGATTTGTAGGGGGTCAAAAAAATCGCCTAGGCACATATGATTTTCGGATTCTAGGAATCAAAATAAGAAACTTTGCTCAAGAGACCATACCTCTAATGTCCCTTGTTTTAGCGTGTAGAAAAAATCCTGTTTTGACCCATTTAGAGTGCCCCAATCGAGCCCAAATGTATGAACGACCCCCCCCTAACTTTGGAGGGTCGACCCATGTTAGTGATACCCCCTGGGACCCACCTAAGGATTCTCCCTTACAAAAATATCACAAAATCTCAGCGCCTAAAAAGTATGCTATGAAAATGTAGCTCAAACCTGTAACCTGTAACCTGTTGCTCCGCCCACTGCCTCTCCTCCTTTTCGTCCCTTGGGGGCCCCGAGGGGTACCACTTGTATGGGTGGGTCGACCCTCTAAAGTTAGTGGGTCGTTCATACATCTGGACTCGATTGGGGCACTCTAAATGGGTCAAAACAGGATTTTTCCTACACGTTAAAACAAGGGACATCAGAATTCATTTTAGAGGTATGGTCTCTTGAGCAAAGTTTCTTATTTTATTTATTTGTTTATTTATTTCTCATTCGCCATTGATTATTTTAATCTTACATGGCTACTATACAATCTAACTTACATACTACTTAAGAAATGCCTAACCAATAAGACCCTAAATGCTTGTTTATCTGAGCCCCACTTAGTTCGGAGGCTAGGCGGCAAAGTATTAAAAAATGATAATGCTCTATCAATAGGCTCGTTCAAAAGGTAATTGGCCCTACGACAAGCAATACGAAAGGGAGCAAACGAGCGAAGATCCCTCTTGGGCACATTAAAGTTTATAAGCTCCAATAACATGGGGCAATCAATGCTGCAAATTACTATGTTATTAATGAAAGTTAAAGCTGCCACAGTGCGCCGATCCTCAAGTGTACATATGTGGAGGAGAAGGCACCGGCTATGGTATGAGGGTAGAGGATCCACAAACCTTAAAGGGAGAAGTGCAAATTTTAAAAAATTTTTCTGCAACCGCTCAACTCTATTTGAACTTATTTTATTTGCGGGGCTCCAAATAATAGAGGCATATTCCAGCCTCGACCGAATGCGGCGTAAACACTAAGCTTCGCGTACGGGCTCTTAAATTGGTCTGTGTGCCTCTTCACCAAACCCAACATGGCATACGCCTTAGGCATTATAAAGTCTAAATGGCTGGAAAATTTTAAATTTGAGTCAAAAAGGACGCCAAGATCAACCACCTCCTCCTTGAGCTGCAGGTCATGGTTGCCAATTGCATAGGAAGTACATAAGTCTAGCGCCCTCTTACTGTAACGAATGAAATGACATTTAGCTAAATTTAGAGGAAGGAGATTGAGGGCGCACCAAGAAAAGACTCGGCGCAAATCATCCTTCAGTAGATAGCTATCCCTAATGCAGCTAATGGCCTTAAACACTTTAAGGTCATCCGCGTATAACAAAAAGTCCGAATAAAGAAAGCAAGAGGAAATTTCATTGATGAAAATGATGAATAGGAGCGGCCCCAAAGAGCTTGCGGGAGGCCAGATGAGGCAATAAAGGGACTCGAGGTGGCATCACCAATGGGAACGTGGCATGGTCGGTCTGCCAAATAAGACTCAAACCAATTTAACATGGATGAATGAACACCTAATCTGAATAATTTAGCAAGTAGGGCTGCATGGCAAACTTTGTCAAAGGCTTTAGAGAAGTCCGTATAAATGGCATCGACCTGACATCGGCGTTCAAATGCTTCCAGGCAGTGCTTAGAGAATACCACTAAGTTGGTTGTGGTGGATCGCCCAGGCAGGAATCCATGTTGATTGTGAGAAATAAAGTTACGTATCAAAAATGTTAACTTTTTGGTGACAATACGCTCAAGTAAATTTTGATCCCTAGAATCCAAAAATCATATGTGCCTAAGCGATTTTTCAATCGACCCACCCTAATATACATAGTTATGCAATTATGTTATCCTTTAAATTTATTTACAAACGCTCATTGTTATATATGTTATTATTTTCTAAGTTTTGTTTACTTTTTTTGTATGTTTGTAACTGTGAATTAATCTCATTTGTCTGCTCATATAAGTCTTCTAACTTTTCTATTGGTTCATCAATAATTTTGCTATTTTTTTCTATTCCAAAGAGCAATTTACTTGGAAGCTGTTTGGTACTACGATGAAACGTATTATTCAAAGAATATTCAACCTGTTCAACTACTTCATCGCAATGAATGTTTTCGTCTGTTTCTGTAAACTTTGCAATCATCGGTCCTAGACTTCTATTTATTCGCTCAACTTAACCATTGGTTTGTGGTGAGCCAGTTGCTATTTTCTGAAATATTCCATTAATGCCTTAACATCTTTTGTATTTGTTATCTTTGTCGTACACAACCTAATGAACTTCGTGAAACCGTCAACTATTAAAAATATAATATGTGCTTATTAGCTCTGCTCTTATCCACGGTTCCATAGTGATCTATGTGTAGCAGTTTAAATGGTTTATCCCTTTTAGGTATTGTTGTGCTATTAATCGTTTTTAATAGCAGCCGAATAAATACACGCGTTTCAAATCAGGGCTCAATATATTTTATTGAGGGTTCAATTTAACCCTAATCTATGCGGCTCCAATCAACGCCAAATCACAACTAACCCAAAACCAAGAGCTTGCGCAGAAGCTCAACCAAAGCTCCCCAAAGCGCATACGCTACAAATAACAATAAAGCGCATGCGAAACTGGGAGACAAAACAGAGACGAAAACATGCTGATAACAACAGCTGCAGCTTAGCATTTTATGATTATTTTAAATGCACCTTTTGGTGGCTGCTCGGCCCAACATCCTCCCCCCATTGAAGGGTGGGCCTTCAATAACACTGTTGGAAGGGGCAGCAGTCACATCATTCCAGTGGGTATTCCTTGGGTTGTCTTTCCTAGCATAGAGCGACGATACATACCGTGATAGTTCACCGCGTCCAGAAATCACCCAGCCAAATCGCGTATTCTGGGCAATGGGAAGCCCGTGACCTAATTGGATTTGACCAGCCGACAATAGGTCAAAGAATAAGCTGGCTCCAATCAACAGGTCCACTCGCTGCGTTTTGTAGAAGTTAGGGTCAGCTAGATCCAAATTGCCAGGAATCTTCCAGCGCGAAGCTTCTATGTCCTGGCTAGGTTGATAGTCCGTTATATGTGAAGCTACAACAGCCTCAATTTCCACTGAGTACGTGCTAAGGCGGGACTTCAAGCACACATTAACGGATGATCCATCCGTATCAAACCCAGCGCCGCCGAAACCGGCCACCGTAGTGGAGCATTTGGAACGGCCAAGCTGAAGTTCATTCGCCAGCCGCGACGAGATGAGGTGCACTTGTGAGCCGGAATCCAATAAAACTCGGCAAGGCAAGAAGGCTCCAGATCGACCACGAACGAGTACATTGGCTGTTAGCAATAGCACTAGCTCAGCATTGCGATCCTGGTTCATAACAGGGTTGATTGAGCGGGATGGGTGCGCAACAGTAACGGCACCGATGGGACGGGAGACTCGTGCAGGTAAAATCTGCCCGCGAGGGTGCAACAAAATATGGTGACGGTGATTGCACGTCGAGCAGCGGGAAGCTGAGCATCCGCGAGCGAGATGGCCATCCTCCAGACAAACAAAACAGCGAGCTAGACGCCGCACTTCGTCGTACCGTTCTTCAATTGTCAAAGCACTAAATTTTGAACAAGAAGGAAGCTCGTGCACCGAAATGCCACACAGGGCGCATAGAGCAGGACGGGCGTTAATAACCATGCACGAAGATCGGTTATTCCAAGATCTACCTCGGCCCACTTGGTTAGCTGGGGGAGACGCCGCCAAAGAAAACTCGACGCATTCAAGAGTCCGGCACCTTTGCTCCAAGAATCGTGCCATGGACTCCCAAGACGGAATGCTGTCGTTGCTTCCGGCGAGAGTGTCTTCCCTCTTGGCCTTTGTGGCAGGATCCAACTTCTGCAGGATAATCTGGATAAGCAAGCATCCTTGGATCTCGGCAGTCCGCGCCGCAGCCTTCACCTTATGATGCAGCGCCTCCATTTCTTGGCAGGCCACCTCTGCTCTTTTCCGCAGCATCCTTTCCCGGTATGCGGCAGCAGCTCCAATAATCTCAGCTCTAGACTCCATTCTTCAATTAAAATGCAACTTGTAGCAACAACAACAAGGGCGTTTTCTTGGCACTTTTAATGCTGATAACAATAATAAACCGGGATGAAATCACGTCGGGGTCACCAACGTTGTGCTATTAATCGTTTTTAATAGCAGCCGAATAAATACACGCGTTTCAAATCAGGGCTCAATATATTTTATTGAGGGTTCAATTTAACCCTAATCTATGCGGCTCCAATCAACGCCAAATCACAACTAACCCAAAACCAAGAGCTTGCGCAGAAGCTCAACCAAAGCTCCCCAAAGCGCATACGCTACAAATAACAATAAAGCGCATGCGAAACTGGGAGACAAAACAGAGACGAAAACATGCTGATAATAACAGCTGCAGCTTAGCATTTTATGATTATTTTAAATGCACCTTTTGGTGGCTGCTTGGCCCAACAGGTATGCTATACAGTAAACCCTCTGATTTACCAGTATTAGGTGAGAACGCTACACACTTGAGACACTTTCCAATATGAGCCATGCCTTCTTCTTTGCTCAATCATTTTGTCCCTGCTTATGTGTCCTAAATTATTGTGATGTTTGTGTAGTACATGATTTTCCATTTCTTTCGGTACATAAAAAGTATCCTGCCATCGTTTGTTTTCCTATTTCATCCTACTTCATACAAATTATGTTCACTTGTTCTAATCTTTTTTTAATCATTTAAATATTTTTCTCATTCCCTTGGCAAATAACTAAATTGTCTTATAAACTGTTTGTTTCTACTATTAAAATATTTGTGCACATACTAAGGGCATCAACATGCTGCGTTTTTTTCCCGATCTGTGTATCAACGCATAGTCATAATTCTGCAATTCCATCGCCCAACTAGAAATTTTAGGATTAAGCTTAATTTTATTTAACGTAAGAGTTAACGAATTGCTGTCTGTGATTATATTAAATATTTTCCTTTGAAGATAGATTCTAAATCTACGAAGCGCATAAATTATAATTATCGCCAATGTTTCAAGCTCGAAGCTGTGGTTTTTGATTTCACATCTGTTGTTTGCTTTGAAAAATAAAATATCGGATGAATCTGATCATCATCCTTCCTCTGCATGAGTACTGCTCCAAACCCTAAACTATTAGATGGTTTTACTATTAGACCCTAACTACAGGATGGTTTGAGACTTCAAAGACCATTCTTTTCTAAAATTTTTTATATAATAGAACATTATCTCAGGAATATCCTGTGAAAGTTTTATGTCGATCGGACTAAAGCTAGCTGAGATACCGATTTTCTTGGTACTTTCTATCCATATATGTACTTTCAATTGCTTTTAAAACTTTGGACGCGTTTTTCTCAAAACAACTTTTTCAAGTCGGTGCGTAACGTGACTCAAAAAGTAAAGCTCGGATCTAAATAAATAATAATTACTTCTTAACAAAAAAATTCCTAGATACTCTCCAAATATATCGTGTAACAAATTGAACAATTATATTCACTCAGAAATGAAAAAAAAATCGCAAAAAGCTGCTTTTTCAGCCTTGGAAACCATCGTGCCCCCTTAACTCAAGAAGGAAAACCAGTTTGCTATGAAGTAAATAACACAGGCCGACAATTTACAACTTTTTTTTTCCTTCACGCATAATTTTACCTGCTCCATAACCTTTAGGCTCCCCTGAACCAAAGTCCAGAACAAACATAGGTTCTATCACCCACAGTTTCCCCGGTACACCTAAGAGAAGAAATTTATCAAATGTTACCATATATTGAATTATGTAGGCCGTGTAATGTCGATGACCATCATTTTTTCTAGTACATATCATTTTTGACATTTACGTGTACCATCTAAAATTAAAAAATGGTATCTAGCAGTTACCATATCTTTGGAATACTTATCCAAAGTTGAAATCTCAGATTTTCTACATTATATTTTGGGCAATATAATCCGATCTGCCAAATTTTGAAGTGAAACTTCTTTAGGCGCGTAATGGATTTTCGGGGACGGAGTAAAACCGAGTCAGGATCGACACGAAAATGCGAGTACCCCCACCACCGCTCACCGTTCACTGTCCCTCTCTCACCATATGCGCTTGTTGAGGTGGGGGAGCCGCTCACGAACGTTGTCTCTCTTCTCTTCTTTCCTCTCTCTCAGACACCAGCGAACTGCGCCACGCCTCAGAATGCTCTCTGGCTAATGGGAAAACAATTATTATGGTGTCGATTTATATCTCACCAGGTAAATCGATTACTGATATCAAAGATTTTATCCACCATGTGCTTCTGCCATATACAGAGGGTGGTTCGAGGCTATTGAATAAGAATTATCACGAAATTCCTATGATCATTTCGGGAGATTTTAATGTTAATTTCGCGAGGGAAGAATCTGTAGAGTTATTGAACTTTTTCAAAAACACACTCAATTTGGATATTGTTAATGATAGGAACACTAGCACGACTAGACACGGGACAACAATCGATGCAGTTTTTACACGATTCATTAAGGATTTAAGTGCTCACGTATATATCTCACACTTTAGTTACCATAACCCAATTATCACGACATTAGGAAATGATATTCATGAAATTGACAATGAAAATGGCACATGATTGGTAAATTGTCATTGTAATTTCTTTGTAATTTTTAATTGTAATATTGTTATTTATGTAATATTGTATACTTGTGAATAAATTGAAAATTTTTGGAACTATACATTAATCGAACGTCATTCATCTATAAGAAAATATTAGAAAAAGCAAATTCATGCTTCGTCGTTGACCTAAGAGAGAAAATAGAGATGATGAAATGAAAATAGAGAGAGGGGAATACTAGAAGTTTCACTTCTGTCTTGCGTAGGCTTGACACACCCTTTTTTTTAAGGATCGGCCGAATATATCCTATAGACGCCATATATGCATATATGCCATACTGCAAGGGTATATCAACTTCGGCTCCGCCCGAAGTTAGCTCTTCTTTCTGGTTTTTTCAACTATTAAGACGTTTGGTCTTAAAAAAAGTGAAATAGAAATTTAAAAAACCTTTTCAACGGTGTAAAGCATGATTTAATGTCTTTCTTAATTATAAAGTTATGAATTTTTTTAAATAAAATATTGCAATCAGACAACCAGAAAAACAGAGAGACAACGTGCCTTCATTTTGAAAGAGCTGTAAAAATCGAATTTCTTGAATAACTTCTGAAAGAAATGTCGGGTCGGTTGAGGTACCAATAGACGCGTATTTAGCATTAGAATGCGAATATATAAAATATTCTATTTGGGGACTAAAAGGTCTCCACCAGCCCCACTTTAGTGATTCAAAATTTTTGTACTTTCACCCCAATTTTTCCCAAACAAACTTTTTTTTGGAAAATGTTTGGACAAAAATTATTTAATAAAAATATTTATTTATATCGGATGCCTACAAAAAATCTTAAATTCTTCGGCTATATATAGAGTCTCCTCGCGCACGCTAAGGCATGCAGGTCATCACCTCGTGGACTGTCGTCCACAGAGATTTCTTTTGAAATTCACGATTTTTTTAATAAAAGAATGCGCGGCCGATTCTATAAGCTTTTCTGATAACAGCTCTAATCATAAACAGTTTAGTTTTGCCTAAAAAAAAATTGTAAAATAAATTACATGGTTGTTGAGTTCATTGAAATTCGTCCTCATCGCGCATTGACCCACAAATTGACCCATATTGCCGCATCCATAACATGATCATATAATTTCTTCGGCTCTTTAATACAATTGTTAAAGAGTTTGTTTCAATATCTTTTGTATTTATGGCTTGAATTTTTCCTGCACTTCTGATTTTGTAGAAATTGGTTAGTGCGACGCGCACTACCAATGAAACACTTATTTAGATTGCTTTGTTCATCTGTTTATTCTGACTGTTTGCAAGAGACTGCCTCCAAGCTGAGAGCATAAAAAAAAGTAAATGAGTGGCCGAGTGCGTACACTGTATGTTAATCCTACTACAATACCGTCACCGGGCATTGCTACATACGTAAAGCAAACGTAAAGAGAAGATGTGTGTCATGATCGTTTTGGGCATATGTCAAGCTACAATGGCTAAGGAGTAGAGTACGAAAGTTAAATTTAAAGCGTGTTTGTTGATGCTGGCATTTCTGCATTACCATTGCTTAAGTTATGTAGAAATACGATATCTAGAATATTTAAGTTAGTTACTAAAAGTATACTATGGTGCGAGGGACGGGGAATTTAGGTCCTCTAAGGGCAAAAATCAGGAAGTTTTTGTCCGTCTTCAGCACTCCCGACACACGATTCATACTCATGTATCGAACGGACGAAAGATGTGTATGCCGTTTCTGTATGCAGTTTCTTTAATCTTTTTATTAAATCAATCACATCCATTGCTGCGCTCGGTAAATTTAAGTTTCAAATCTAATAGGACACCCAGATCGTTAACCTTAATCGAAGGGGCTAGTCGTTAAAAAACAGTGTAAAGATTAAAAGCCAAAGATGGCTTCCTTGGGTTACCCCAGATATCGCGCGCACTAAACGCGCATCTTGAAAGACAGACACGTTGGGTTCTTCCAGATAAGTAGCTCGAAATCCAGATAAGGATATCAGTTGGGAAACCCAAAAGACTGAGTTTACATACAAGAAGCGAATGGTTAACAGAGTACTGAAGTCAGTGTAAATTATGTCTATTTGTAAGCCATTCCGAAACCCATCCGTGATAAAAAAATGTTAGCTCCAATAAGTTGGTAGTGGTGGAGCGGCGCTTCATGAAGCCATGCTGGCACGGAGATATTATTGAATTATATAGGTGTTGCCAATGTGGAGTGATAATTTTTTCAAAAAGCTTTGGATTTGCTGACAATTTAGAGATGCCTCTATAATTCGCAGCGTCGGATTTTTTCTTTTTTTATGCAGCGGAATAATGAAGGATTCCTTCCACATAAGGGGAAAGATCGAAGTTTCCAGCGATAGATTAAAGAGTTTAACGAGCGGTTTGCACAGAGCCTCGGCGCAGTTCTTCAGAACACAGCCTGGTACTCCATCAGGGCCTGTCGAATACTCGGGCCTGACCTGAAGAAAATCCGATAACACACCACTTTGATCGAAAGATGTGCAATATATAAGGTTGGTTGATTGGATATTATAAGTGTAAGGTTGAGTTGGACTCTGCTAGGTGAACACGTTGTTTGAATAAAATTTTCAAAGAGATTGACGATTGCCTGATCAGGTTTCGCTTATGAGTTATAAAACTTAAGCAGAGGAGGAAAAGATACATGTTTGCGCTTAGTGTTTACAAAGTTATAATACTGCTTCGGATCCAGAGTAAACTGAATTCGGCAGCGGCGAATATAACTCCTATAGCATTCTGCGTTATGCACGGTGAAATTGGACCGAGTTAGTAAGTATCTAGAATCTGTAGAACTTTCTGTACAGCCAAATAATTTATGTTTATTTGCTTGTATACCAAGGCGGATTAGTTGAAGCGGACAGATATATTTCCAAGGCACGCATGCGCCAAAAAATATATACAAGGCGTAATACAATTTTTGTAAGGCAATGTTTATATCCTCGCATGCCAGTAGATCGGACCAATCAAATTCCAAAATTAACTTATTTAATTTCATAAAGTCAGCCTTACGGAAGAAACGAACTTTATGAGATTTAAGTGTAGACTTAAGGTCAATTAAGCTATTATTTTCTATTAAAACCTTAAAAGTGGGATGGCACAGTTCTGGAAAGAGCTGTTCCTAATTCCATCAGGATCAGAAACGAAACAAAGGTCCAGCAGCCGACCTAAAGAATTTCTAACGTGGTTAATTTGCCCAAGTGACATGTCGTCGTGCGAGTTTAGCTGTAAATCGGTGAATTTTCAACATTTGACCACATGAGTTCCGGGATATTTAGGTCAACCAGAGCTATCAGCTGGTCACTGGTCTGGAAGAACTATCAGAATACAGATTGGGAAGTTTACTACGTAACCCTTGGCAGGGTACTTGACTGTGTTCTTTGACGAAAATGTTCTCTGGTCAAAAGCAGGCAGAACAAATCGTCTTGAACATCTACAAGGGCACACGTATTTTGAAAGATGACATATCCTAATCTTTCCTGGTGTTCCTGGTGTAAGAATATTTTATTTATTTATTTATTGAATATAACAATTATCTGTTATTAATACAATTAATTATATTAATTTAAATTAATTATAATTAAGAATAAGGCAAATTATTCTAATAGAAAAACAATCAATTTAGATTTTATTACATCTAGGGCTAATTCAGGCGAAAATATATGTGGCAATAGGTTTTAGTTTTTACAAATAACGCGAAAGGGATCATGATCCGCAAAATTAGATCTGCAAATTGGTAACCAAAGGGGTCGGAAGGATCTGGTTGACCTGTTTGGAACAGAGAAAAGTATCTTTTCGAGTAGAAGTTTCGAGTCAACTTGACCAAGAATAATTTTATGAAGGAGCATGGCCCCAGCACACGTACGACGTACCTGCAATGGTGGTAGGTCTAATAATTTTAGCCGACAAAGATATGGTGGAAGAAGATCATCTGAGACCCAGTTTAAATATTTTAAGGAAAATAAAAGAAACTGCACTTTCTTTTGCATTGATTCAATACTTTTTTGATGAACCCTATACTGCGGACTCCAAACGCATGAGCAGTATTCCAGGATCGGTCGAACCAAAGAGATATACAACGTTTTAGTGGTGAAGGGATCATCAAACTCTTTTGACCAACGCTTGATAAAAGCAAGTACTCCTCTGGCTTTATTAACTGTTACAGAAATATGTTCATAAAACGACAGCTTGTGATCGAAAAGAACTCCAAGATCATTCATTAAGGAAACACGATCTAAAAAGTTATTCCCAAGTAAGTACGAGATGACATGAGGCATGCTATGATTAAACGTCATAACCTTGCACTTTGAGCAGTTTAGTGAGAGAAGATTATTAGAGCACCACAAGAATACTTCATCAAGGTCGAATTGCAGATGTCTATGAAGGAAGTGATCAGAGAAAGAAAAGCACAGCTTGACAGCATCAGCATACATAAGTGTAGAAGCATAGCTCACGACAGTAGGTAAATCATTAACATAGAGGATAAACAGAAAAGGACCTAAGAGACTGCCTTGCGGAAAACCAGATGTAACTTTTATAACATGAGATGTGATGTTCTTGAACAAAACTCGCTGCGTACGATTTGATAGATATGAAGTCATCCACTGTATGATATTAAGAGGAAAACCCATAAGATAAGGTTTCCAGAGAAGGAGACGATAATTAACAGAATCGAAAGCTTTTCTAAAATCAGTGTAAACTACATCGGTTTGCATTCGTTTTAGATAACCCTTGTGGACGATCGGTTGTTGTAGAACGATATTTGACAAAACCATGCTGGGAGGAGGAAATTATGTTTTTGCAATGATGTTGCAGTTGCAATGTAACCAATTTCTCCAGCAGCTTGGGAATTGCAGAAAGCTTAGCAATACCGCGGTAGTTATCTATAAGTATTTTAGAACCTTTCTTATGAAGTGGAATAATAAAAGATTCATTCCATCTCTTAGGAAGGCATGAAAGGTCCAAAGATAAATTGAATAGGATGGTAAGAGGGTAGCATAGGATATCAGAGCAGTGCCTGAGAATACAGCTCGGGACATTATTGGGACCAGCAGAAAATGAGATATCCAAGGTTGAAAGAGCATTAAAAACATCAAGATGATTAAATTTAGACAAGTAAATATTGTTTATATACGGAATTTTATAAGGGTATGCAGAATTTAAAATATAAAAATCCGACGAATAAGTTGATTGAAAAAATGAAGCAAAGAGATTAGCAATACCTTGTTCTGAAGAATCAGTAATATTTTTATAAGTTAGGGAAGGAGGAAAAAGACTGGATTTTCGTTTCATGTTGACAAAAGAATAAAAGGAGCTCGGATCATTTCGGAAGTTAGCCTTACAATTTAAAATATAGCGCTTATAAAGTTGATTATTAAGAAGAATAAACTGGTTACGAATGTAAAAAAAGTTTGTCTGATGAAACAAAGATCCAGACTTAAGAAACATTTTGTAAGCTCTAGATTTTCTGTTCTTAAGACGAGATAGGTGTTTATTAAACCATGGCGGTTTAGTTGATGAAGACGATGAAACTAAAGGAACAAATTTGTCCAAGGCATCGTGGATTACATCATAAAAAGAATCAGTAGCAGCATCAATAGAGTTATAAGATGAAAGATATTCCCAGTCAAATCCAGCTAAATGATTGCGAAGAGCATTATAATCCGTTTTTCGGAAACATTTAGTACGATACAGAGTCTTATACAGAGTCTTATACAGAGTCGTTCGCATGTTTATTAGGGACATCAATTAATAACGAAACCAATAGTGTGGGATGGTGTACGTCCTCAGGAAGCGATAGTGGTGAACACCGATTTACAGTTACAGAGGATATCCTATTACCCCTATCCTATGGGGTTAATTTGGAAAAGAGCAATTTAAATTAATCCATCAATAAAGTCGTTTTGACAACTGGCATGCAAGGAATTGTCATCTTCTCACGGGATCCAGGAGATTTTGGGAAGGTTGAAATCACCCATAATTAGGACAAAATCAGAGTCACTGACTAATGATAGAACGAACTTAATTGCCTCGAGGTGGTGTAAATATACAGTATCCTCAACCGATGGAGGTATATAGGAACAGGTCATGAAAATATGAGTCGGTCCAACAGCTTCGGGGGGCCTCGTAGCCTAGCGGTTAGTACGCTAGCTCGCTAAGCATGAGGTTGTGGGTTCAATTCCCACTCATGACAAGTGCATGACCCTACAGTTTCGGCTTGTAATATTTATACTGTGTAATTGTAAGCAATTCATAATGGCCTCTTGCTAGTTCAGCGGTAGCGTATTTGCCTACGCTAGTTGGAGAACGAGATGGACCGACTGCAGATCGCAATTGCTGGCATCAGCGAGATGAGATGGAAAGGGAAGGGAGCAACAACAACATCACAAAGTAATCTAGTGTTGCATAGCGGAAGCAGTGATGGTGGACGAAATGGAGTAGGGATTTATGTGTCGAGGAAATTTAAGCAGACACTTATCTCCTGGAACCCCGTCTCTGACAGAATCATCACCGCCAGATTCCGATGCAACGCCAGGCACATCACCATCGTGCAATGCTATGCCCCAACAGAAGACGCCAGCGATGACATCAAAGACGACTTCTACAACGCACTCATCTCATCTCTCAACAAGGTCATAAGAGGCGACATCAAGATTCTCATGGGTGACTTCAATGCGAAAGTCGGCCCCAACAACACCGGATTGGAATCAATCATGGGCCGGCATGGTATCGGCACGCGAAGTGACAATGGAGACAGGCTGATCGACTTATGCCAGACCTTCCAGTTGGTCATTGGAGGAACAGTATTTCCCCACAGGGAAGTTCACAAATATACATGGACATCTCCAGATAGAAATACCCGCAACCAAATCGACCACCTGTGCATAAGTAAGAGATGGAGGCGTTCGCTGAGAGATGTACGCAATAGGAGAGGCGCGTCAATGGACAGTGACCACGAGCTTGTAGTTGGAGAGATCTCAATCAAACTCCAACGAAAGCACACTGCCACCAGGGCCACAAGAAGACCGACCCCCCTGAATATACATCGACTCAGAGATACTACCCTACCCTCCAGAATAGCAACAGCACTACGCGAACAGTTGACACCACAGCGGAACTGCCCTTGGGAACAAACTTGCAGACTACTGAGAAGTACCGCAGAGGAGATGCTTGGCACGAGACAACGCAGCTGCTCTGAATGGATCTCGGCGGACACATGGGAACTCATCAGCAGACGGAATAGACTCAAGTCGATAGCGGATCACGACGGCAGAGCCAGAGAAGAACACAGGAAACTCTGCAAATTGGTGAAAAAATCAGCTAGACGCGACAAGAGAGCCGTACTGGACAGCATTGCAGAAAACGCAGAAAGAGCAGCAAATACAAACAACATGCGCTCACTGTACCAGTTGATAGGCAAACTATCTGGAAGCTACCAGAGGCAAACCCAACCCATTCGAGACTCAGACGGTAGGCTCCTAGTAGACGACGATGCTCAACTTGAGAGATGGAGGCAACACTTCACGGAGATCAGCTGTACAGAGCAACCAGGCAACACACAGCCCGACTTCAGAAGTATCGTACCCAACAGCAGCGTTAGGATACCCCCAACCCCTCCCTCAATCAGAGAAATACGAGATGCAATCAGGAAGTTAAAGAGCAACAAAGCGGCTGGAGAGGACGGCATATCTGCCGAACTCCTCCAGATTGACCCGCAACTAATGGCCAAAACATTGCACCCGCATTTCAAAGATATATGGGAAAGTGAGCGAGTTCCTGACGCTTGGAAGAGAGGAGTTATGGTTAAGCTACCAAAAAAGGGAGACCTCAGTGACTGTAACAACTGGCGAGGGATCACCCTGTTGAACACCAGCTATAAAATATTAGCGACCCTGCTGAACGAACGACTTATGGAGAAACTAGAGCCAACAATTCGAGATGAACAAGGAGGTTTTAGACCACTTAGGAGCTGCGTAGACCAGGCAAACACGCTACGCACAATAACCGAACAAGCCGTGGAATGGCGTTCGCCACTATACCTTATATTCATCGACTTCCAAAAAACGTTTGACTCAATAGACAGGGCGGCGATATGGCGTGCACTTGCAAGGAAAGGAGTGCCAATCAACATCGTAAACATAGTAAGAGCTATGTATGATGATGCGGACCTGGCAGTACTGCACAACGGAAAAATCAGTGCACCTTTTCAGACGAACACTGGCGTCAAGCAAGGCTGCCCTCTATCACCCCTACTGTTCAACCTGGTAATTAATGAGATCATGAGAGAAGTAAGCATGCATCGACGCGGGATAACTTGGAGCTTCACACAACACCTTGAAGACCTAGACTACGCCAACGATATATGCCTCCTATCACACAGACTCATCGATATACAAGCCAAGGCGTCCGACCTCGAGAAGAGAGCCAACGCAGTAGGCCTCTTCATCAACGCATCAAAGACCAAGGCGATGCGGTTTAATAACTCCAACCAAGGTAGCATCACCATCAGCGGTAAAACAGTCGATTTCGTCGACCACTTTACCTACCTTGGCACCATAATATCATCCAGTGGTGGAGTGGAAAAAGATGTAGAGAGCAGACTGTGCAAGGCAAGATCTGCATTCGGAAGATTGCACCGCATTTTGAGAAATCAGCAAATAAGTAGAAGAACAAAGCTGCGGATCTTCAATGCGTGTGTAAAATCCATTCTTCTGTACGGAGCTGAGACGTGGCTAACCTCCCAAAGGATGATGACAAAGCTGCAGTCATTCATTAACAAGTGCCTCAGGATCATATGTGGGATATTCTGGCCCAACAGAATTTCCAACAGTGACCTGTGGCGCAACACGGGGGAGGCTCCCATCCATCACAAAATCAAGAAGAAAAAATGGAAATGGATAGGTCTCGCACTCAGGAAGAAAACAGACAGCATAGTCAGGAAGGCACTGGATTGGAACCCACAGGGAAGCAGAAGAGTGGGCTGCCCCAAGCTTACCTGGCGCCGTACTATAATGCAAGAATTATCCCGCAGCAACATCACGTGGGATTACGCTACGCAAACTGCACCAAACAGAGTCAGGTTCAAAGTCCTTGTAAATGCCCTAAGCTCCCAAGCGGAGTAAAAGGAGAAAAAAAAAAAAAAAACAGCCATTTTTAAAGCGATAAACTCGATTCCAAACTGATTCGGGAAAGAGATTAGTTCGGCTGAGAATTTATTATTAACAGCAATGAAGACACCACCACCGAAAGATGGTCTATCCATTCGAAACACAGTGTACTTTGGAACAAAAATTTCATAATCAGAGACAGAGGAATTAAGCCAGGTTTTAGTAAGTCCAATAGCATCAAAATCAAAAGAAGCACTCTTAGTAAAAAATTGGCTCAATTTACCCAGAATACTTCGAACGTTTTGGTAGCAGCAAGAAAATACGTTATTACTCAGTTTTTTGGAGCTGAATCGACATAGTTGGGATTTAGAGGGTCTTTGACTAGAAATTCATGAATAATACTGGGCTCAGGACAGGCTGACGGATCAAGTGCTTTTTCAAAGTAGGATTCAGGAATTACAATCATGAAAAAAGATATGCTACGCTTATTTTTTTAAATTTAACTTAAAGAGCGCTAATTCATTAAGAGCTACCTTAAGATGGTTTAAGAGGAGACCTGCCATCATCCAAAGTGTCATCCAGCATAAGGCGGGCACAACAGTAGGCGATGAAGTATTAGGCGTTAAAAAAGTATCCGAATGAATCGCATGAGAGGCAGGAGTACCCAATAAAGTGACCTCCATCGGGTTGTTGTTTATAATTTTTCTCCTTGAGATTCACTTAATAACTTGAGACCAAGGAATTGGGTCTCAAGTGTAAGGAATTGCTCATTAAGTGCAGAAAATTGCTAACGGACATCTAAAAAGCCGTTTCTCGTCTGCTTCATGAAAGTCCGCATCTCAGACTCAATCTCTCTACAGGCAATACAAGACCATGTCAGACCAATATTCTTTGTGATAAGATCGCTTATCCGTCCATTGTGCCCACCACCAGCACATTTAATATGTGAGCAGTTGTTGCAAAGCCAGCAGGACAGATACGAGTCACCAGTGATGCATCCTCCAAACTCGCATTTCTTAGCAGTGCAAATAAAACTCATTATTGACTGAGATTTGTCCACTGTAGTGAGAGCGAGAAGAGATCAATTAGAAATTTGTGGTAGAGAGGCACGTTCGGATCAGGCACGTCGAAGAGAAAACGTCACAAAAGAGATACGCCGTGACGAATAACCGCTTAAGAGTAACAATGATGTAACGGGATTACTCGACCTGAGAATAGAACTCAGGAAGGGAATATATTATATATATGAATATTCGAAGAGCGCGGCAGAAGTAATATTGCATAATAATATTGTTTTTGGTGAGTGGAAGTGGAAGTGAGTGGTTCAATGAACTATGTAAGTCAAATATGCTCCGACGATGATACGCGAAAAGGAGAAATACGTCAAAGATATAGGTAATCAGATGAGAACAGATGAGAGCAATCGCAAAAACACGTCGAGATACGGCAAAGTCAGACTAAAGACTGTGTCCTTTTTGTAATATCCAACACCTTTATTTCGGCTTTTGTTTTGGCTTTGATGTAAGCCGAGATATCAATCTCAGAAGTATCAGGGGCAAGCCGGGAAATAAAAATGTGTTTCGATGGTGGGATCACCCGCAAGGGTTTTGGTGCCTCCGGAAGTCCGGACGGTTGATTACCCTGTTCGGTGACTCTAAAGGGGGTTTGAATTATTGGGTCTGGTGGTATTACTTGAAGCGATGCCACTGAGGACATATCAGCCAATTGCTCATTTATTCTGAGATATTCGGAAGCCGAATTTTTCTCAGATCCGACCCCAAGGGTGGCCAGAGAATAAACGGCTGCATAATTGTTAATATAATTATTAATTTAAATATTCATCTCATTACACAGTGCTTCTGAACTTTTAAAGTGACATAGTAGGAATTGTGTATCTGGTCGAGTATAACACAAAACCGAAATATTTTGAACACCCTAAAAATCTTGATTTATTGTTAAAAAACCGGTTTTCGGGACTTTTTGCGCTTAAAAATTCCTGAACGCGTTTTTTTAAACCGATTTCAAAATTGCCGGTGTTTTTCAATAGTTTAAGGTTGTAGCTTTTGAAAACAAAAATAGATCTTCAATTTTTTTAAACAAAAAGTAAAACATTTGTACACAAGAAACTGAAATTTTCGACTTTTATTCGTGTTTTTCGGATTCTGACGCTAGTTTTTCCGACAACTTACAAAATTTCTGTCATTCATGCCACATATCAATATTGTCTCATTAGTACTGAATAAAAGGAGAAAAATTTCATTAAAAAATTATGAAAATTGTTGAAGTTGTAACCCAAGTTGTTTTCCCAAAAAAAGTCTATTCAACCTAGCGAGCGCTCCGGAGTAACAACGCGACAGAAATTGTAATTCATATCTTCAGTTTTCATTGTCAATCTCAATTTTTTCAATATTTAATTTTAGTTTCAATTTTCAATTTCAGTTTTCAATTTTCAAATTCACTTTTCAATTTCAATTTTCAATTTCAATTTTCAATTTCAATTTTCAATTTCAATTTCAATTTTCAATTTTAATTTTCAATTTCAATTTCAATTTCAATTTCAATTTTCAATTTCCAATTTCAATTTTTAATTTCAATTTTCATATTAAACTAGCAGTACCCTGCCACGTTTCGCTGTGGCATATTGTTGTTGCACGCATAAAAAATAAGTCAAACAAAAAAGAATAATTTCTGCTTTGATGACAACTTTATAGTCATCATTTGGCATGCGCTCTAAAGCACTCTTAAACAACCTGACCAACGCATGATGTTCATGAAGCAGACACTGCAAGTCTTGAAGAATTGCTCGCTTCATTCCTGCATTGATCCCTAGGCGTCGATCAAGTTGTTCTTCCATGTTGCCCATGAAATATATTTGTAAAAATTTATTCTGTGTATCTTCGAAAGGTAGTAATGATCCAATTCGATGGTGAATCTGTCCTTGTATCTACAAAATAAAAACCAGATTCTTTAACTACATTCTATGTAAGTACATACCTTAAATGTCGGATTAAAACCTCCTTCTTCGATAATGTCTGCCCCAAATGACGTCATTTGGAAACAACTATTGTATTTTCGAGTATTTGCAAGAAAGTGGCGTGATTCTTGTGTTTCGCCGCAAAGCAATGAATACAATGGCTCTTGTGGCGGAGTCAACACTGGCAATTTCACTTTACCATTAACGCAGCATAATCCAGGCGTTTCTCCGGAAAACTTTAATGCACCATAATACTCGCAAACAACGTCCATTTGCCCAATGCAAACGCTAGGATGCAAGCTGTAATCATTGCTGCAATCGTATCGAAACGCAGCTCGATTCAAATCAGCTAAATTTCTGCGTCGCAAATTGAAATCTATTTGAGAAGCACGAAGTCGAGCCATACTATTGCGGCGCTGTTCACGTGCAATTTCTCGTTCTTCTTCAGTCCTTTCATATGCAATATTTTGTATTCTTCTTGCATTACGGCTTTGTCGGGAAAGATTCGACCGTCTTGGTCGCGGCATTATTAATTAAACTTCACTTCACTTCAATCCACTTGTTAATTATTTATTTAATAGAAATAGTTTTAATATTGATTTCAGCGCAACACAATCTTTTTGGTTCGTTGTTAAATTTGAGAGCCTGACTATGAATTTGACTTCGTTTGTAACTGACATTTTGACATTTGACATTTTCTTCTTAGCTGTCTGCCTAAATAAAAAAGTATGGGCCAGGGAGGAACGCTGTCGAACGGGACAAAAAGTATCTTATGTCCTTCTCCTGGCTCTAAGCTACCTCCCTACCAATTTTCACTCAAATCTGTTCTTCCGTTCTTGATTTATAAGTGGTGTAACATAAAACACGATGTTCTTTTATATATATAGATTTTCAATTTTTGATGGCCCAAGTTTTGATGCTCATTCGACAAATTTCGACTGATCACTAATGTTTTTTTTGAATGTCGCACGAGACAATGAAATAAACTTGTTTATTACAAATTATTGTTGTTATTAAGCCGTAATTAAGTTGTAATTAAGTTGTTTATATGCCAATATTACAAATAGTGAATATCAATGCATTTTAACTCTACTGTTCGTCCGTAGAGCGTTATGCGGCAACTACGTCAAACTTGAACTCACGGGAGTAACGGTAGGTCCCGGAGTAGTAGTCAAAACCGTAAATAGTCCTGACTAAATTTACCTGGACTTTGCAAGGGACTGCTCGGGTTGGCCAGACGCTTGCTGTGATCAGGCATGAGTTGATGTGCTTGAAGTCCTGGGGTGGTTTTCCTCAAGTACCCGGGAGCGGGAGCAACACTCGAAGTAGGTTAGATAGCGCGGGGTCTACTGGCGGTCCGTTTCACGGGAGCAACACTCGAAGTAGACTGGTATGCCGCGGATTCTACTTGTGGTCCGTTTACACCGGAGCCACTCGAAGTAGATTCGATGATGAAAGTTCTACTGGTGGTCCGTTTACACTGGAGCCACGCGAAGCAGATAGCTTTCAGAGAGTCCTACTTGTGAACCGTTTTACACAGGATCACTTGAAGTAGGTTGATTTTAAGTACCGTGGTTCAGACACTGAGTAACGAGACGATTGACTCTGATTTCGGAACTGCCTTTATTTCAGAAGAATAACTCTTATATAAGATGCTTAATTATACATCATTAAATCTAAGAAAGGTCAAAGTTCTGGACGTGCTAAAACTAAGGTTAATGCCAGGGCCAGCCACCTCTGAGTCTGCTGACTCAGATTGTTTGTTCATGTACTGCTTGCGCATTTCGGCTAAGCTGGCTGGTTTTTACTTGCATCGGTCAGTCGGTCATTCTTCCCGCTGATATGCTGATTCTGCTTTTGGCGCCGTCTACTAGTGCTGGGTTAATAGGTTGGATATAGTTTTATGCTTATTACTAATTGTTTATAGGTGAGAAAATCGGTTAGTGGGTTTGTATATTGCGACATGCTAATGCATATTGATTGGATCAAATTACTAAGTGTGCATATAGGGTAGTAGGTCTTGGCACTAGGTGCCAACATTCTCCCCCCCCATTGAGGGACTCAATCCAATGCGGTTGTTGTTGAACCGTCTCAGTGAACCGATGTGTACCCTTGCACTAGAACATATTGTGGATCTTAAAACTAGTTCCTAAAAATCTAATGTTACTAACAAAACATTTTTGCATCATGTGGGAGAGATCTCCAACATTTATTTTTACATACATTTTGTCTCCTTCGCCTTGTTGCGCGCCCTCGTAACCATTCTCCTTGGGCATCCAATGAAGTATTAGACCTTCTTTCTGGTTGGTCAGTGCGCATACAGGACTCTTGGTCCTCTCTTGACCTTGCTTCTTGCTCCCCTTTGGAGATGCATGTCACCCATGCCAGATAGGAGGTGACTTCTACTTCTTGACTTTCCTTGATTACTGGCCCTTGCACTCTGTGCTCTTCAGTTGTGAGTTGACAACCTTAGGCTTGTGGTTTGGGGTCCGTCTGCGGCTCTTCTTGTTGATCTTGTCGTGACTCGTTATCTTCTTGTTGATCCGCAATGAGTGGGGAATCCTTCCGGATTTTACTATTTGCTCCTTGCCGATGCATACAATCAAACTTTGTCGTGGCTCGTTAGCTTCCGGTGTCCAAGCCGTCGTATTACCGACGACTTGTTCTGCCTTGATATTGGGAGCTGATTCCGGTCGCACTGGCCCCATCACAATCCATCCCAGCGCGGTATTTTTTAGTAGTGGTTGTCCTTCTTCCAAATATGTCTGTTGTGGCCTCATAAGCTGGGAGATGATTTCGGCGCCCAACAACAGATCAATATTCTGGGGCTGCGTAAATTCAGGATCGGCTAAGCGCAACTGAGGTGAGATATTTCTTGGCGCTTGAATAGGGTGGGACGGTTGATTGGGCATTATTTCCGGTAGTACAACGACGTTGATTTGATCTTCGAAGTCAGTGGTTAATGATGATAGGGTCACCACAGCCTTTTTTCGTGATCTTTTAGTTGTTCCTCCCAGTCCTGCGATATTCAGGGTTGATGGCTCCAATTGTAGTCCAAGTGTGTCAGCCATCCTTCTCGTGATTATGTTAATCTGTGATCCAGAATCTAGGAGTGTGCGGCATTGCTGATGGGTTCCGGCTGGGCCATGTATTGCCACTTGGGCGGTTGGTAACAGAACGGTGGGCTTATCTGAAAGCATGGCTGTGGCTGAACACACCAATCGTGATGAACTGGATCGAAGTGGAGCAGCCGATGTATTTTTCTGCATTGTTACTTGACTGGTTGCCTGACGCTCAAGATTTTCTAACATCTGCTTCAGAGATTGTCGATTGGTTGGATCGGTGACGGCTAGTTCTAGAGCTGACAGCTGACAGCGTGTGTGGATCCAATCTTTCCTCAATGATGTGTATCAAGATTGGGTCCCAGTTGTCTGTTGACACTTTGAGTGCGTCGAGGGTGGCGACCGTTCGGAGCACGGTATCATGTAAGCTGCGCAGCTGGTCCGCTGATCCATTTGTTCTGGGGTGTTCGAAAAGCTCTTGAATCACGGATTTAATTAACAGCCGTTCATTGTGGTATCGATTCTTTAGTCGTTGCCATGCATCCTGGTAACTGGTCTGTCCGCCAATCGACGTTGCGATTAGGTTTTGTGCTTCACCTGTTACATGATCGCTGCATCGCTGTAGTCTTGATCGTGGATGCATTCCGTAAAAATTTCGTAGAATCGTAGCCAATGCCGGTAGTCTCCGTCAAACTTTGGAATTTCTACCGGTGGTATTACAAACGGAGGTGCAATCGCGAGTTTTTGTGTTGATGCTGAAGTTGATTGCGATTCTTCGCTCAAAAACGAAAAGTATTCTGCTCGTACAACCTGAAATCTGTCATCGGTGTGTCCATCATTTTTTATGGCTGGTTCCAGGTCGATGAGATCATGGTATCCCGTGACGATTTCCTTCCATAGCTCCTTCATGTGTTGTCTGACGTGTGTGGACACTTCCCGTCCTTCGGTGCGGTTGCACAGAAAGTCTTCCATATCGTCTAATCGTCCTTCATGTCTTCGTTTCAATGATGTTAATCGAAGGTCTTCTCCTTCGTTTCCTCGTGATGATTGTGCCTTTGGCTCGAGATTTTCGCCTGTTTTCCGGGGCCTTTGTGACGGGCCTGACACTGATGGGATTCCATCCGAAAATATTGCTTCATATTTTTTCACAAGCTCTTCTAGCGCTTTGGCCTTTGTGAAATACTCATTCTCAGGACTTAGTGCTAGCTCCTGGAGCTTGGCATCATTTTTTCTAAACTGGGTCCATGAGTGAGTGAGCTGTCTGAGTTTCTCCTCGAAGTATCCTCCCTTGAGTTTAGGCTCTGCGGAGTCCTTAGTGAAGTTTCTTATTAGCCTTTGGATGGCTATGTGGCTTTCAATTTGCTCATCAATGAGCATTTGGATTACGGGGTCTGATTCTGATCCCATTGTTGCGATGTATCTCTCCTCTCTCCTTTTTTTTTTTTTTTTTGAGTTAAATTGCGTTGAGGTTTTGTGTTCAAGTTGTGATCCTAAAGGATCACGTCGGGGTCACCAAATGTTCGTCCGTAGAGCGTTATGCGGCAACTACGTCAAACTGCTCGGGTTGGCCAGACGCTTGCTGTGATCAGGCATGAGTTGATGTGCTTGAAGTCCTGGGGTGGTTTTCCTCAAGTACCGGTGGTATGGTGGTTCGGCTGATTCCTTATCGGCCGGTCCTACTGAAAATCAATTTTCTAATAAAAATATTAAAGGTGACGACCTGCATGCCTTGGCGTGCGCGAGGAAACTCTATATATAGCCGAAGAATTAAAAATTTTCTGTAGGCAACCGATCTAAATCGATCCAAAGGTATTGTTTCAATTAGATAATTTTTGTTGAAACATATTCCAAAAGTTATTTCGTTTGGGAGAAATTATGGTGAAAGTAAAAAATTTTTTAATCACTAAAGTGAAGCTGATGGACACATTTTAGTCCCCAGATAAAATATTCGTCGATTGGTACCTAAATCGACCCGATCCGACATTTAATTCAGAAGTTATTCGAAAAATTCGATTTTTTCTTCTTCTTCAAAATGAAGCCCGTCGTCGGTTTGTCGGTTTGTCTGTTTGCACTATTTTTTTTTTAACAATCCTGAAAAAAATTGAAAAATGCTTGTTACTATCATATGAGCAACTATTGTTCTACGACTTTTTAAATTACCTTAAGCTTACGGCAAAAAATTAAAAAAAACTTTGTTAATTAAAAAATTTATAACTTTATAATTAAGAAATATATTAAAAAGAGCTTTACACCGTTGAAAGGGTTTTTTAAATATCTATTTCACTTTCTTTGAGTCCAACCGTCTCTATAGTACAAAAAAAAAATACACTGAAAATAATCTTTTTTTAAGACAAAAAATTATTTTTTCACAATTTCCTCGTTTGATCCTTTTTATTTTGCGCAACTTTTGATATATCGCTCATATCTGGCAAAATCCGTTAAGTCAAGATATAGTCCTGTAAGTGCAGCTACCCATTTTGTGCAGTCTCCTGTGAAGCTTGCATTTACTTATACATGTGTATATTGGTAACTTTGCTTTTTGGAGGGTGCATATATTTAGTCAATACCCTAAAAAATATGGATTTTATCTTTTCAGCTTTTAGTTTATTTATTTAAAAATAAAATCCAAATAAAAAAAGGTCTTCAAAAGTAAAATAGAAGCATTGACTCAGACTCAACTAGGACTCGAACCCAGGCCCTCCGTGTTAGGAACCACGACGCTCTCCACTCGGTCAACCTCGAACTTCGCTGCTTAGTGGAAAATTTTGATGTAATTCTACTTTGTGTTTCAGTGTCTCATGTCTTAATGAGAAGACTCACAAATGCACAATTTTACGAGTGAAAAGGTTCATATGCATATGCCCCCACTGAACATATAATGCATATAACTAAAACACTGCTTTACTTAAATTACAGCCACCACTGTTTTTGGGCCAAATCATGGATTAAAGGCTAAAAAAAATACTAGGCAAACCAATTCCGCCAATACTTTTCTAATATTTATTTTTTTATATCGCACACCCAAAATAAAGTGTTACATTCAACAATTGGTTTAACTAGAAAAACTGGAAAAACGTTTTTATTTTTCATGTTTCATAAGAATCGGCCGATTATATCCTATACCTGCCATATAACTGAAAGATCGGAAATGGCATAACCATTCTATTTTTCAAGATGCTTGGGGCTGTTTCCAATATTTTTATTAGAAATTTTGTTGATGGTGAAATTCTCATAAGGATCGGACAACTATATGCGATCCGATATATATATATAGGCTTATATATAGGCTATATATAGGCTTAGATATATAATAATATAGGCTTCTGCTTAACTGCAAGGGTGTATCAACGGCTACGCTCGAAGTTAGCTTTCCTTTCTTGTTTTTATACCCTTGCAGAGGGTATTATAATTTTGGTCAAAAGTGTGCAACGCAGTGAAGGAGACATCTCCGACCCTATAAAGTATATATATTCTTGATCAGGATCACCTCCTGAGTTGATATGAGCATGTCCGTCTGTCCGTCTGTCCGTCTGTCCGTCTGTCTGTCTGTCTGTCTGTTGGTTTCTACGCAAACTAGTCTCTCAGTTTTGGAGCTATCGAGTTGAAACTTTGCACACATCCTTCTTTCCTTTGCAGGTAGTATATAAGTCGGAACGGCCGGGATCGGTCGACTATATCCTATAGCTGCCATATAACTGATTGATCGGAAATGCCATAACTTTGGTGTTTTTTAAGTTAGAGGGTTGGGACTATTATATATTATATTTGACCAATATATCTTATGTACAAAATTTCATAAGGATCGGCCGACTATATCCTATAGCTGTCATAGAACGATCGAAATTGCCATAACTTTGGTGTTTTTGAAGTTAGAAAGATGGGATATGGTACAGATTCTATTTTGGGAAAAACAATCTGATCTGCCAATTTTCATAAGGATCGGCCGACTATATACGATCCGCTATATATCTAATAAAATAAGATGCGTGGCGCCACCTAGCGGACTGCGACTGAACTGCAAGGGTATATCAACTTCGGCTCCGCCCGAAGTTAGCTTTCCTTTCTTGTTTTTTTATAATTTATTATATAGTAAAAGTCTCATAAGGATAGGACCCTCATCTGTTTGAAACAATTTGGTTTCCCACAACTACGAAACAATTTTGGTCTTTAAATACATTTTTGGGCAAATTTTTCATTAAAATTTTTAAACTAAGCAAATTCCAAAACCTTTTTCAATTAAAAATACGTATAACTTCAAAACCATTGAAGCTATCGAAAAATTCTTTAGGTCTTTGTGTGGATATATATAATATGTGTGGATAGCCCCAACCTTCTAACTTAAAAAAAACCAAAGTTATGGCATTTCCGATCAATCAGTTATATGGCAGCTATAGGATATAGTCGACCGATCCCGGCCGTTTCGACTTATATACTACCTGAAAGGAAAAAAAGGATGTGTGCAAAGTTTCAACTCGATAGCTCCAAAACTGAGAGACTAGTTTGCGTAGAAACCGACAGACAGACAGACGGACATGCTCATATCGACACAGGAGGTGATCCTGATCAAGAATATATATTCTTTATAGGGTCGGAAAGTCTCCTTCACTGCGTTGCACACTTTTGACCAAAATAATAATACCCTCTGCAAGGGTATAAAAACACCAAAGTTATGGCATTTCCGATCAATCAGATATAGTCGACCGATCCATGCCGTTCCGACTTATATACTGCCTGCAAACAAAAGAAGGATGTGTGCAAAGTTGCAACTCTATAGCTCTAAAACTGAGAGACTAGTTTGCGTAGAAACAGAAAGACAGACAGACAGATGAACAGATGGACATGCTCATATCGACTCAGCAGGTGATCCTGATCAAGAATATATGTATATACTTTATAGGGTTGGAGATGTCTCTTTTTTATAATTTTAAAATTTTAATACCCTCTGCAAGGGTATAAAAACACTTTTTTACGGGGGCATTTTTTGTAAACTAGTGTAATAGTTTTATATAAAAGTTAGAAATTAAAAAACTAAATTTTAATAATAAGATTATTATAACAAGATGTCATTTTTAGGGATAAAAGACGGCGTGGAAAAATTTTGGCACAAACTTGATCTGCGATGGTACCATTGAAGTCTATGTGGCAGATCTGATAGCATCTGAGATCCGCTTGTTCAAAAAAGCTGCAAACCAACATGAAAACCACAGTATAAATCACATTAACTCCATTAAAAATGTATTCAGATTTAGCTGAATTTAGCTGGCCTCTAGACATAAGATCAGTTGTAAGATCAACACACTTCTCTCATTCTCTTTATCACAAACATCTAATTCCAAAGATATGGTAAATGCTAAATTCCAAAAAGTTCATTGCTAGTAGTGTTGCGATTGTAGAGACTGCAATTCAGCCTGATCAGCAAACATCCACTGATATCTCTTGCCACTCTACGGGCAGGTTCAGAGACAAAGAGAACAGTGCAAGTGGTAGCTTCCACTCAAGAAATCCACCACCGACTAAAGTCGCGGTATTACCGATCGTGGTATTACCACCAAAACCCTTACATTTAAAACTAATTCCATCTACCAAATTTCAAAGGGTTGGTCGACCCAACCCTTAGCTTCCATACAGTTAAATTATCAAAATAGGCAAAAATTTATATTTTTTTTAAACGTTTAATGCTGTTTTCAACATTTTTATTCGAAAGTTGATTTGATAGAGAAATTTTCATAAGTATCGGCCAACTATATACACACGATGTGATATATGTATAATATATTATAGGCTCCGCCCGCAGTTAGTTTTCCTTTCTTGTTATTTCTTTGTCGAGGGTATTATAATTTTAGTCAAAAGTGTGCAACGCAGTGAGACATCTCCGACCCTATAAAGAATATATATTCTTGATCAGGATCACCTCCTGAGTCGATATGAGCATGTCCGTCTGTCCGTCTGTCCGTTTCTACGCAAACTAGTCTCTCAGTTTTAAAGCTATCGAGTTGAAACTTTGCACACACCCTTCTTTCCTTTGCAGGCAGTATATAAGTCGGAACGGCCGGGATCGGTCGACTATATCCTATAGCTGCCATATAACTGATTGATCAGAAATGCCATAACTTTGGTGTTTTTTAAGTTAGAGGGTTGGGACTTTCCACACATGTTATATCTTGTGTACAAAATTTCATAAGGATCGGCCGACTTTATCCTATAGCTGTCATAGATCGATCGAAATTGGCATAACTTTGGTGTTTTCTTAAGTTAGAAAGATGGGATTTGGTATAGATTCTATTTTGGGAAAAATAATTAATACAAGTATTAAAAATATCTTGTTTCCTTTTTGTGTCATATCATCTTAGTCTGAGTATATTGCATGTTGCTACTGATTTTAATTTATATCTAGTAAACGGCTTCTTTAATGGTTAAAATAAATATGCCAATTTTTTATGAATAAGATATATAATCTTAGAAAAAAAAGGTGTTACCATTTACTTTCGCGTTTATGTGTTATGAGCACTTAAACATCAAATTTTCAACATGTACTCAATTTTGCTCCCTACTGTATTCTTGATAAAAATCACCTTTTGAATCGATATTGTTACGGAAACTAGTCTCTCAGTTTTAAAGCTCAACTTGAATCTTTGCATACATCCTTCCAAATCCAAGGATCGGTCGACTGCTCGATAGCTGCCATGGTTTTATATTATTATACCCTTGCAGAGGGTATTATTATTTTGGTCAAAAGTATGCAACGCATTGAAGGAGACATTTCCGACCCTAAAAAGTATATATATTCTTGATCAGGATCACCTCCTGAGTCTATATGAGCATGTCCGTCTGTCCGTCTGTCTGTCGGTTTCTACGCAAACTAGTCTCTCAGTTTTAGAGCTATCGAGTTGAAACTTTGCACACATCCTTCTTTTGTTTGCAGATAGTACATAAGTCGGAACGGCCGGGATCGGTCGACTATATCCCACAGCTGCCATATAACTGATTGATCGGAAATGCCATAACTTCGTTGTTTTTTAAGATAGAGGGTTGGGACTTTCCACACATGTTATATTTGACCAAAATATCTTATGTACAAAATTTCATAAGGATCGGCCGCCTATATACGATCTTCTTTATATCTAATAATATAAGATGCGTGGCGCCACCTAGCGGACTGCGACTGAACTGCAAGGGTATATCAACTTCGGCTCCGCCCGAAGTTAGCTTTTCTTTCTTGTTTGATATGATTTTGTAGATAAGATATTTTGGCCAAAAATAACATTTTTAGAAAGTCGCAACCCTCTAACTTAAAAATAAATAAAGTTGTGGCATTTCCGATCAATCAGTTATATGACAGTTGTAGGATATAGTCAAACGATCCCGCAAATAAAAGAAGGATGTGTGCAAAGTTTCAAATGGATAACTTAAAAACTGCTGGTATCTCAGAAAAGTGGACAGATGGACATGCTTATATCGACCCAGGAGGTGATTCTGATTAAGATTATATATACTATATAGGGTCGGAGATGTCCCATTCACTGCGTTGCATACTTTTGCCCAAAATTACAATACCCTCTGCAAGGGTATAAAAATGGTTATTAATTAGTTAAAAAGATTTTATTTTAATTTAATCAAACGCACATTGTATTGTTAAAAATTTAATTTAAAAATTCAGTTTAATAAATTTTTTTGTTTTTAATTTTTCGATTTAGTAATCGATAATTATGCCTGCATTAATCGAATGTGTCATTCCGCCTCATCTGGGCATGCGCGAAAAGTCTTAGAAGGTGGAAACCTCTTATATGTCAGCTGGCTTTCAATATATTTGCAGGGAAATTTTCTTGGAAGTGAAAGCACCCTTAGTTTACTAATCAATACATTACAAAAAAAAAATTTTATTTTATAGCAGTATTTTGGTGTTAGAGTGCGCGGCATAATATAATCAAAATTTTCATAGATGTGGATATTGTAAAGCTCTTACACCGGAATAAGGCAAGATATATAATTATATATAAAAAAAAATACGCCCTGTCGTAACACATTCATATAAAGTGCGTAAAAAACCGTTTATATATAGCCTCTTATTTGTATATATATAACAATAATTCTTGAAATTTTCAAAAGAAAATACAAATTTTTTTCAACTCAGCAGCTAAAAAGTTGATAAATTTATTATTTAAAACATAGCAGATCGTTACCAACATTACTATTTCACTAACATTTCATATGGACTTACTTAGCGTGCATACCTAAGCGGGGTTGTTTTTCAAGACGGGGAAATTCTGGTTCCTATGGCATCGAATTAAATAATTTATATAAAAGCCTAAAATCCAGCTAAATAAAAAAAAAATTTCTATCTATTTTTATTAAGGACAGCTGAAGTTGTGCTTTGACCATATGATACCTGGTACTCTACTGTTCCATTTCAATCCCTATATTTAAAATCTATCTTTAGTGCTATCGAGTTGAAACTTTACACACAACCTTCTTTTGTTTTCAGGCCAGGATTGGTCGACTTAATCCTATAGCTGCCAAATAACTGATTAATCGGAAATGCCATAAATTTGGTGTTTTTTAAGTTAGCGGGTTGGGACTTTCCACACAGGATTTGACCAAAATATCTTATTTCATTTGTCTAAATTTCAAAAGGATCCGCCGACTATATCCTATGGCTGTCATAGAACTATCGGAATTGGCATAACTTTTGTGTTATTGGCATAATAAAAGAAGGAAGTGTGCAAAGCTTCAACTTGATAGCTCTAAAACTGAGTGATTATTTTATGAGAAACAGACAGATAGACAGACGGACATGCTCATATCGACTCAGGAGGTGATCCTGATCAAGAATATATTTACTTTAAAGGGTCGGAGATGTCTCCTTTACTGCGTTGCACACTTTTGACCAAAATAATTATACCCTCTGCAAGGGTTCAGCTCAGCCCGAAGTTGTCTTTCCTTTCTTGTTGTATTTTATTCTCTTTATTAAATCTATTCGTACCCTTGCATGGACTATTATAATTTTGCAACAAAATTTATATATTATTAGCCCTCGGTTTGCTGGGGATCTGATCCTAGTCCACTACCTCCAGTTAAGCCCCCGGCTACACCTCTTCAAGCAACGCTATCATTCGCATGTAGAGGCATACGGACCTGACATCTTGGTTCTTTATTACCTTGATGCTACCTTGATTGAAATCAAGATCAAGGTATCAGTTGGGAAGTTCAAAAGTCTGTGTTTACTTACATGACTTACACGGAGATATTGTTGAACTACATACACAGGTGTTGCTAAAGTTAGCTTTTCACAAAGCCTTGAAGCAGTTCTTTAGAACACAGACTAGTTCTCCATCGGATCTAGGCGAATACACTGGCTTAATCTTAAAAAGATTCGATAATAAACCACTTTTATTTAAAGATGGGCAAAATTAAAGGCTGAGCTGGAATGGTGCTAGGAGAATACGTTATTTAAAAATACTGTGCAGAGGATCGGCCATTACCTGGTCAGTGTTCGCTGATGAGTTTTTAAACCTAAGCAGAGGTGGAAAAAATACATGTTTGCGCTTAGTGCTTTCAAAGTTATAAAACAGTTTGAATCCTGAGTAAATTGAATCCGGCAGAGGCGAATTTAAGTCCCATAACATTCTGCATTATGTACGGTGAAATCAGAACTAGCAACTAAGAATCCTGAATAACTTATTGTGCAGATAGGTTTTTTATGCTCATTTAACAGTCTGTTCTTGATGTTCTTTAAATATAATGGGTGCCCTTTATACCAAGGCGGATATATTAAAGCGAACGGATGTTTCCACGGCACGTATAAGTCGAAAAATATATTCAAAAAACCTATCTAAAGTTTATTTTTCACTTTGATATTAAACTATTATTTTATATAACAGTAGTACTCACACTATATAGTTATATTACACTATAGTTTACATTACACTATTAAAAACAAAGTTTATATCATCACTTAACAGTAGTTTCATATTACTCATACTATAGTTATTTAGTTTCATAAAGTAAGTCTTACGGAAGAATCGAATTGTATGAGATTTAAGTGTAGAATTAATGTCAATTAAAGTATTGATTTCGATTAAAACCTCAAGAGTGGGATGATATGGATCCCCCAAATTAGAAAAGAGCAAAGTTCTGGAAAGAGAGTTCAGGATCTGAAACAAACATGCCCGCGGGGAAGTCGTGATACGTGTTATGCAATAAAGACGGAGAATTATCAACATAAGATCGCATGAGTTCTGGGATATTAAAGTCACCCAGAGCTACCAGCAGGTCACAATCAGAGAGAAGATTGGAAACGAATCAAATAGCGTAGAAGTATTGCCAGTATGTGGGAGGTTCGGACGAAGGTAGTAGGTAGAAACAAAGAAATAAATGCAAAGAAATAATATGTCACCAAACTCTTGTGATTTTACCTTTTTAGAAGCGAAATCAAAAATATATAATGTTATAACCAATACAGCTATCTAAATATGCTATCATTTATTATGGAGGTTTTTCAAATATCAGTTTCACTTTTTTTAAGACCAAATGTCAATATAGTTTGTTATTTTAATTTTGGAGATGGTCCTTGATATAATGAATCTTTTGATTTATCGTTCATATCAAGGTTAATGCGCTAAGACAATATACATTATAATCCGATAAGTAAAGCTACCGATTTTTATGAATTCAAATAAATAAATATTAATAACAGTATATAAAAATTTCCGGGGTCGATTTTTTTTTGGAGTTTGCGCACATAAAAATATACAAAAACTAATAGAAAATATTTAGTTTTAAGCATTTATTTTAGTAAATTATTTTCGATCCCCAAAACAATTTGAAATTTGAAGGAAATTGGCAAAAATACAACAAATGTTAGATTCATTGGTCTTCTTAGAGTCTTCTTTTGTTTATCTCTATATCTACACCGAAGTAGTTTTATTGATTATGATCAATAAAACTTATAACTTTTATACTGAAAAATTTACAAATGATAGCTCAAAAACTAAGAGACAAGTTCGAATAGAAACAGAGAGGCAGCAGACGGACGGACATGCATATATCGACTCAGAAGGTGATCCTTATTAAAAATATATACACGGTATAGGGTCGGAGACACAAAGTTTGCTTCACTGTACTGCACACTTTTGACACAAAAATTAAAATACCCTTATAATAATTCCTTATTATTATTCTTTTTTGGTAACCTTTTTTGTCATTTGGAAAATGTTTTTTTTATATATTCTCTATTATATATTCTCTAATTCTGTATTTATAAATCTAATTAGTAAGAAAAGTATACATATATTCGAGTGCAAGGTGTTATTTGAAGTTTTAATGCTGATAGATCGCGATGTTGTGAATCGGTAAGGAGAAAAGAAATAATTGAAATCTTCTATTGATTCTTACTTTAGTTCATTTTATACCCTTACAAAAGCAGGGTTGCGACTCCTTGAGGCTAGATTTTTAATTAATTATTAATGCAACCTGCGTCTATTCGTTCTAGGATGTTTTTTATTATTTCAGAGTTATGAAATTAGTAGGAGGGATATCAGAATCTTTTGGATTCAAATCCCTAAGTTAATTTAGGTGTAAATAAACAAGCCTAAGTTGAAAAAGCCCAGAGCAAGTTTTACAGTTTTATGACAATTACTGCTTGATGGCCTAATGACGTATTGTTAAACATAAAGGATGCAGTAACAGTCATCAACATTTTTTTCTGAAAAATGTATCGAAAATATCTTACCGAGCGCAGTCTTCTCCTTAAGGCATTTATGTGTTAGGAGCAAGCGCCGATCGTAAAGTAGGATGTAGTGCTTGACGTATTTCACACGCTATCCACTAATGAAAAGTTGCAGCTTTTACAATTGATACCCTTTAAATAATGATGATCAGTACATTGCCTAATAAATAATGATGCTGTTGTTGCAGTTTCTGGAGAAATTCCGTAATTATTTTTACTTGGTTTCCTGTAGATTTTTGTACAGCTATAGCTGCCAAAGAAGAGTGAAATGAACTGATTTGGGAAAGAATTACGCCCCCATTGAGTGATATCTGAGCTGGTTGCAGCTAATTCGTTTAAAAAAGATGACGGACTTATAGATCTTTCGAGTATGGGACATTTTATTTTAAGGCCTGTAGATGCTGTTATCTCCATTTCATGGGTATATTTTGGTGGTTTACTATTACTTATATTATCAGTACGGTGTAATGAGACCCCTCCGGTGGCTGATATTAATGGGGGTGCAGGTGAGTTTTTTAAGGATACTATCAATAGGTTAGCTGTTCCTGAATTTAAAGATCCAAGATTCATAGAAGATTTTCCTTCTACTTTTGGTAACGATACTGGTAGTTTTGCCATGTCTGAGTACGGGTTAATTTTTTTGTCTTTTTTTTATTTTTGTGGTTCCGATTCATTTGGGAACCCTAATTTTGGGCACAGCGACAGAATAGCCTTTCTGTCTTTATTGGATAATTGCAGTTTTTCGGTTTCATCACTAGAATTAATTTTGGAAACAGACAGGCGGACATGCTCATATCGACTCAGGAGGTGATCCTTATCAAGAAGATAAATACTTCTTTATAGGGTCGGAGATGTTTAATTCACTGCGTTGCACACTTTTTACTAAGACTAGAAAACCCTCTGAATGTCTGTCATTTTCTACCGAAACTAGTCTCTCGGTTTTGAAGCTATCGACTTGAAAATTTGCACACATTTTTCGTTTGTTTGCAGGCAGTAACATATATAGGTCGGAACAGCCGGGATCGGTCGACAATATCCTATAGCTGCCATATAACTCATTAATCGGAAATGCCATAACTTTGATATTTTTAAGTTAGGGAATTGGGATTTGCCACAGGTGTTATTTTTAACTATAACTAATCTACGAAATTTTTTCAAAGTTTGGATGACTATGTCCTATAGTTGCCTTGTAACTGAACGATCGGAAATTGTACAACTTTGCTTTATTTAAACTTGCTTTGCTGCTTCCAACATATTTATTTGAAAATTGATTTGATGGTGAAATTCTCATAAAGAACGGTCAACTATACACGATCCGACATATACATATATATAATAATATTAGCTGCTATCTAACTGCAAGGGTACAACCGCTTCGATACCTCCGAAGTTAGCTTTCCTTTCTTGCTATGAATACACATACTTATTAGGATCGATAATGTTGTGCCAATTTTTCTAAAAAAAATGTAATTATTTGTAGTACAGTTAAAGAACTTATCTGACAAAATTACATACATATAAAAAATGTTTTACCACGAGACCAAGCAGAACGTACAATGGTATGACCTAAACCCACAGTAACTTATTAATCGTTTAGATCAATAATCTACGAATTAAAGTGGGCAACACTACGAATATTTTTTATACCCTTGCAGAGGGTATAAATATCTTATAGCTGCCATATAACTGAACGATTGGAATTGGCATAACTTTAGAATTTTTGGGCTAGAACAATGGGACTTTCTACGGATTTAGCTTTGGGAAACTTAATCCAATCTGCTAAATATCATAAGGATCGGCCGACTGTATCCTATAGCCGCCATATAACTGAACGATCGGAAATGGCACAACCTTAACTGCAAGGGTATATCAACTTCGGCTCCGACCGAAGCTAGCTTTTCTTTCTTTTTTAATATAATACCACCAACCATACAACATATAGACTTCCCATTTCATACAACGTAAGTGGACGCAAAAAATTCTTTCGACAGGTGCTTGGAGTATTCATTATTGGTTAACCCACATCATATAATTGTATTATATGATATATTATATTCTTTGATATTTCAGTATAAGTTTTTTTTTTTTTTAGTAGCAGGGTAAGTATTTTAAAAACTAAAGCTACAGGGGGGTGTCGCAGCCATAGCTCCTAAGGCTTTCGGCTAACCATTGAATTGTTTAACATCGACTTCACTTATCATTAGTAATGCATGTAGAACTAAGTAATACTAGACTAGAGTACTTTAGAGTATGTTAGCAGAATGTAGTGAATCTAGGGGTATATTAGAGATTTTCTATCATTAGCAATAATATGTGGTGCATTAAATGTTGGAGCATAAGACCGGTATTCTAGTTTAGTGTGTAGGAAAGGAATTACAATAAGTTGTGAATTTGTGAACTCTAAATTTGTCCATGTTAAGAAGTCCGAGCGACGTCAAGAGGGTAAGTTCTCTGCAGTCTTCTGATCTGCTGATTGTTGTAAAGCAAGGCGATGGCCGACAGATTTGGGTGGTCGTGGAGCCTCTGTAAGTAGCGCGCGCTGCTCTTCTGAATCTATATTTCAGCATAAGTGTTAGCAGAAAAATGCAATAATTTATATTTACGACATTACGAATTTATAAATTTACCATGAAATAAAAATCATTGTACTAAGATAGGAACAGGGTATCTTTCAGTCGGTTTCACTTAAAACCCAATGTTGGGCTAAGCAGCCACCAGGCTAATTAGAATATTGACAATATGTTTATCTGCAGCGGCAATTAATCTTCTCTTTTGTCTCCCAGATTCGCATGCACTTTGTTGTCATTTGTAGCGCATGCGCTTTTGGGAGCTTTGGAAAAGCTTCTGCGCCAAAGCTGTTCTTCTTCTTTTTGTATTTTTGGGAGTTGTTCCTTGTAACATTTTTGGGCCGTTATTTTGATTTATTGCGCGGAATTAGCTCTTAATAAATTGAATATAAAAATTGAACCTCGTCTTATTAATTCGGCCGCTATCGAAACGCTGATATCTCAACATTTTGGGAACGTCGGTGACCCCGAAAAACCCGCAAAAACTGAAAAAACTGCGGTATAAAAACAAACAAAAAAAAAACACAAACATCTCTTGGTTTTCTATTGTCATTACTCGCGCTGGAAATTTACGGGATGGAGTCTGGATGTGAAAGGAGAAAGCATCCTGGGGAAAGGATGCTGCGGAGAAGAGCAGAGGTGACCTGCCAGGAGATGGAGGCGCTGCATCATAAGGTGAAGGCTGCAGTGCGGAATGAGGATGGCACCATTATCACCGCGCTTCAAGAAGAGTTGGAGGAGCTTAATTTCAGCAAGATCGGGAGTGAGCTGTATTGTAGATTCTCGCATCTGGCGACTGATGTGCAGGTGGACATTTATGTGGAGGTTGCCAGACGCTCCATCAGAATCGCTGCCCACTCCACACTTCTCGACGGTGCCGCTATCTCACCCATGCCATACCAGCTAGCCCCCTCCTTGCCTCCGTTGCCGATGCCAACATTTAGCGGCGGCTATGCCGACTGGCCGGATTTCTACGCCCTTTTTAAGACCACGATTGACGGCCATCCTCACCTAACAAAAATTTAAAAGCTCCGGTGGCTCATTTATGCTAGAATGATGGGACTTTCTACGGATTTCATTTTGGGCAATATAATCCGATCCGGCAAATTTTATAAAGATCGGCCGACTATTTCCTATAGACGCCATATATCTGAACTATTGGAACAACCTTAACTGCAAGGGTATATTAACTTTGGCTCCGCCCAAAGTTAGCTTACCTTTCTTGTTTTCTCTTTGATTTTGTGTCATGAATGCGCGCTGATTTAGCCACGATTTTCAGCGCGGAATCATGCTTTCTTTTCGGGGATATTTCAGCTCTGAAATTCAGGTCGAGACAATTTTCACTCCTGAATCCGGATTCGGAATGAGGGCTGATTATGGGCTAAATCATGCCTGAAATCGAATTCCGGGTCGAGAGGACATTTTCAAAAATTTCAGTACAAAATTTCGGCCCGCTTGTTCTAGATTTCCGGGCTGAGAATGTTGGGAAGTTGGTATATGTGTATGGGTATGCTAATGTCATCCTTATAGGAATATTGCACAGTCATTAATTGCACTGTGATTGAGAAGATGGGATGAAGCAAGCAGGGACACTTGCAATTTGGTCGTCGGATAAACTCGCTTTCTTAAAACGCTTTTGTAAAAATGTCAGAAAATAACGGTGCTGCAACGGTGCTGAGAGATGGTTCATTGAGGAGAGAAGTTTATAACAACATTCGACTCTGGAGCGGAATGTTCATTAATAAAACAAAAGATAAGTTTCAAATTAGCTGGTAAAAGAATTAACAATGTAGTAATGTTAAAGGGTATTGGTAGTGGCGGCATATGTAGCACATTGCAAATACTTTTGTAGTCGTTTATATGGATGACGTTATGGTGACTGCTGCAACAAAAAGTGAGGCTTTGGTAAGCCTGCAAATTACTCTTGATTGTCTCACGAACTCTGGATTCTCATTCAATATAAAAGGATGTTCTATCTTCAAGTCAACGGTTCAATATCTAGGATATGAAGTGAGTGCAAGTGAAATCCGCCCGAATTCGCTTAAAGTTACAGCGTTAAAAACCTTGCCACCTCCTCAGTCAGTTTCTGCTTTACGCCAATTTATTGGATTAGCGTCTTATTTCAGGCAATTTATGCAAGGATTTTCCTGTTTTATGAAACCGTTGAACCTTTTGACTTCGAAGAAGAATGCTTTTGTTTGGAAATCGGAACATGAAGAAATTAGACAGAAAGTTATTTCCATTCTTACACAAAAGCCGGTCTTAGTAATTTTTAATCCGAACCATACTATTGATTTGCATACCGATGCAATTTCTAAGGGATACGGTGTCATCTTGTTACACAAAACCAACAACAAGTCTCATGTCGTTGAATATGTTAGTAAGGCTGCTTCTCCTGCTGAATCGCGGTATCATTCCTATGAATAAGAAACTCTTGCTCTTGTTTTGTTTATAAAAAATTTTCGCCATAATTTATGGGGTAGAAATTTTATTGTCTTTACTGATTGTAACTCACTTAAAGCATCAAGAACTAAGCTGGATCTAAGTTTCAGAGTGCAAAGATGGTGGGCGTATTTACAGTCCTTTTCTTTTGACATACAGTATAAAGAAGGTAAATGATTGTCTCATGTTGACTTCTTTTCAAGAAATCTGCCTTCAGCAGAGTTGATTTGCAAAATCCCAGAAAAACGAGTTAATCTGGCAGAAATATCAGACAATTGGCTTTTGACCGAACAGCGTAAAGATTCTGAATTTTTTAATATTGCGGATAAATTGAAAGAAAATTCTCTTGCTGAACACATTGCTAAAACTTATGAGTCATGAGCAGGAATATTATATCGAAAAATTCATTGAAATGGTACAACTCGATCATTTAGATAGTTCGTAATAAATCAGATCCAAGAGTCCATCATACATTTGGGATGGGAAAAGACCTTTGGGATCGCTTCCAGAAATTTTGCTGTCAAAATATTTTAGCTACAGCAACATATAACAAGGATCAATTTAATAAAAACAAAGCTAAAGTAGAAGGATGCAAGGTTGGAGATTTCGTATTGTTAAAAAATGAAGAGAGGCATCAAACAAAGTTAAGTCCAAAGTTTAGGGGGCCTTTTCAAATAACTGAATTGTTAGAGGGGGATAGTGCTCATGATGACATAAGAAAAATAGCAGATGGACAAATACCATTTAAATTTGTATGTTGTAATAAGGGAAGTTGTTGGGAAGTTGGTATGAGTGTATGGGTATGCTAATGTCATCCTTATAGGAATGTTGCACAGTCATTAATTGCACTGTGATTGGTTCTGTGTGTGTGTGTGTTGTCGGTTTAAGAATTGTCGTTTTAGCAGGGCGACAGTGTAGTGTCGCTGTCGCCGAGTGTGGTTCGGTGGTAAGGATAGAAAGAAGAAGGGACGACGCAGGCAGGGACACTTGCAATTTGGTCGTCGGATGTGCTAAACCGAAACTCGCTGTGTTAAAACGATGTCAGAAAATAACGGTGCTGCAACATGCGTATAAGCTAAAAAGCACCAAGAGTCTCCAAGTGGTAGTAAAGGAAGTAGAACCCAACGTTACCGGCATGGAGATAACAAACGCACTAAAAAAACCGGCTTTATTGCCAAGAATGCAATCAAGTATCATCTATATTGTATTATTTATAAAAATGCAAATTGGACTATGTTTCCTGAGGAAACCCCACATAGTGGTCAGCAGTATATGTCCTGCTACTATCAGTGACGGATCCGAAAAATTACATCTTCGTTTCGACCAAATAAAATCAGGGAGCTAAAACCAAAAAATTCTGGTAACTTACTAACCCTAAACACACAAAACTGCTTTGAATATTTTGAAATGTTTTCAGATATTTGGAAGCACCTGCTCCTTATCAGCATTTTTATGTGTCTGCCGCTTGCTAGCCTAACATTTGGTGAGGCTTTGATGAAAACGCTTACTAGCCTAACATTTGGTGATCCCGACTTGATTGCATTGTTTTGGGGCTATATCTGAACCAAAGAAGCTGAACTACGCCTAGCTTATATATTGACGCTTAATAATGTCTCAATAACAGAGATTATCATTGCTGGTGTGAATTCTCGATAGCCCTATCCTGGATTTAAGACGAGTCTACTCGACTTAAAATTTTTGTTTCTAATTGTATCTTTTTCATAACATAACAGCCCGTTCGTAAAGAATCTTTGATTGGCGTTCCCAGAGAGTCTCTTCCAAAGTTTCCAACGAAGGCATTTCTATCAAGGATCTTTAAGAACAACCTAATCTGCTTTTGAACATCGTTCAGCGCACCAAAAGTAACGAATTAACTTGGTAAGGTCACGCAGACTGCTTCCACCCACAAGCCCTCTTGCTTCGTTTGCTTCCTTTGTAGATGATGCTGGCTTGCTTCGTGTCGACGGACGACGGAGGAACTACGCTTTAGATTTTGATCCGATTATTCCTCTTAAAGGCCAGCTCGTAACTTCGGCTATGGTGACTCATTTTTATGAGAAAAACCTTAGCTTGGGTCTTCGGGCGGTCATAGCTAAAATTCGTTCCCCATTGGGAAAGAGAAAGACTTTTTCATGAATGTTGAAGAAATTCATACGCTGTTTCGTACTACCATGGCTACTTCTATTCTACAAGGCTGTTCTACAAATATAGAAATAAGCACCATAAAATGTTACCTTTTGTAAATATTGTTGTAAATGTTACCAATGTAAATGTTAGTACAAGGCGCCTTTGTGGGTGCCAAGAATGAACATATCGAGTTGAAGCGACGGTTGCTAAGCCAGGATCACCAAACTTCCCTTTACGATTTTTACCTATCCGAATAGAGAGAATAGAATCAGAAATGCATTTATTTTTCGAGCATCAAGAATACTGTAGTGATGTGTAAATATTCATTGATGTATCCCAAGCCTTCTATTGGGCTGGCTTTGTTGTATGATGCATTAAATCAAGAGGCATTTGCCTACGTAGACCATTAAGCTACTTAAATCGTATCTGTATTCTCTATGAGATGCAACACAGAAACCTCAACAAGATGGTGCTCCACAATAAAGCATACTAGGACTTTCCTTCTTTATGCTATCCTATCCAAATAACTGACAACGTCTACGTTTGCATCCGAAAATACTTTCCTAATTCGCTCCATATTTCCAATTTAAGCTGATAATGGCTGTCTGACAGGCGCATAAAACATGAACAAAAGTGTAAACATAACAGATCCCCTAAGCTAAAGAAGTAGCGTCACCTGGACAGGTGACTAACCAGGTGTAGAGACATTAAATGGAAAAAAGTGTATTTAAAACTAAATGATAGCAGCCTTCACGTGATTATAATTACTTGGTTGCTGTGTCTGTAGTCTGTGCCTGGACGAAAAGATTCTGATCTATAAGTCAACACTGAATATAAACATTAGCGTAATCCTGACAATAAAATCCTGACAACTTTCACTGAAGCACCATTGTATGTTCGCAATGAAACTTTCTATAGGGATCTGGGCTTTTTTTTTGACCCACATGAATATATTGACTCGCCTGTTGATGCTGATCAATAAAACTTATAAATTTCAGTCTAGTTAGAAGCTCTAGTTTTAAAAAAATCGACTTCAAACTTATCGGATATCCAGTATTGCACGCTGTATATAAGTTGGAACGGTTGGGATCTGTAGACTATTACCCATTTGTCTGAAATGATATAACTTTATAGCATACCCTTTCTGTTACTGTTATACCCTTGCAGAGGGTATAATAATTGTGGCTAAAAGTGTGCAACGCAGTAAAAGAGACATCTCCGACCGTATAAAGTATACATATTCTTGATCAGGATTACCTTCTGTGTCGATATAAGCATGTCCGTCTATCCATCCGTCCGTCTTATCGTTTGCCCGTCTGTCTATCTTTTTCTACGCAAATTAGCTTTAGATTTTATTCCGATTATTCCTCCTTGAGGCCATCTCGTAACTTCGGCTATGGTGACTCATTTTCATGAGATGGACCTTCACTAGTCGGCATAATTATTTTGACAAAAAACAAATAGTTCAAGTTTTTAAGTAACTTTGCAATAGTTTAATACAAACTTAAAAATAATAAATTCAACATTTTATCATATGAACTTGAAAATATATATGTTTAAGTAATTTTCAAGTGGTGGCATAAGTATTTTGACAAGTGTCTTTTAATATAGATAATGAAGCTTAAACTTAAAAAAAAATGAAAGAAAAAAAGGTATTTTAGTAAAATATATAATTTCCTTTAGTTTCAATAACTGTTTCCACGCTTCCCGGTACTGAATCGACTAAATTTTGGATGATCTCTAGAGACATCTCTTCCCAAAGGGAACTGACCTCAGAAATTGTATCCTCTCTGGTTTTATTTAACGATACTGTTCTTTTACGTTTCGTAAGAGTCCAGACGTTTTCAATTATATTTAAATCTGGACTTTGAGGTGGCCAGTCCATAGTTGTAAGACCAACTAACACCGGCATGGGACGTTATCCTGCTGCAGAATGAACGATTGTCCAGTAAGCAAATAACATTTAGAACCCGTTTTCTATTTTGGCCTTGGCTATTTTGGCTTGGCTAACCCCAATTTAGAATATTGGCCTTGGTTCATCGAGCCAGTGGTGAAGATTTTGAAAAATATTTTTTTTAAATTCCCGTACAAGGACTCGGACTTCACTGAGCTTTGTTTTTCGCTTAGCACCTGATTTTCTTAAATTTCGCATGTTATTATTCATTTTAAACAATTTAATTTGGTAGTAGTTTGACGCGACACGTTAATCTTATTCGCAATGTCTATAACTACTATTCCAGCATTGAACTGTACTACCATTGAAGATCTGGTAACCAAACTTAACTCCGCCGTTTTAACTATGTTATGTAATCATTTTAAACAACTTAAAATAACAACATAACAATATAACAACGAAATAAAACTTGGCATGCACATAAGTAAAAATATATTCTTATTTTTGTGTCTCATTGTCACACCTTTATTTGACGATTTCAAGCAACTTTTAGTTAAATAATCAAAAAGAGTTTCGTCAAAATAATTATTCCGACTAGTGTATATACCTTAAAGGGTCGGAGATTATTCCTTCAATATAATATAAACATCTGGACAAAATTAGGGTATATTAATTAGGGCAAGGTTATAAAAATGTTTCATGTGTTGGGTGCATTATTCTTCTAAAAATAGTTTCCTAACATACAATTTTTGCCGTAACGAATTAAAAGTGATGGGGGCTCATATAAAACTATAGAAAAGTGTTTAGAGACCACTCACTTAGCGCACTTGGCCCATACAACTTCTTCTTAACTAAGTAGAAAAAAATTGTGCTATATTTCTTAACTAAATTATATTCAAGATAAAATTGTAATATTCTGATATATGTAATGAAGTACTTTTTTTTACATAATGAACATTTTTAACGCAAAAATTTAAATATTCGGTTTTTTACAGAGACGATAAACAAACAGCAGACTGCCATGTTGATCTTTCGTGTGTGCCACCCTTTAATGAAGCGCATTATATAATTTCAAATCATGAAAACATAAATCTGCTCAGATTACATCCGCCACCATCTACGAAGCAGCCATCTGTTGCAGGTACAGTTCTTCAATCCTGTCGTTTGCAACAATTGCCTTTAGAAGCGAGGGCTGACGAAACAGAAATATCAAAAAAGAAGCCTTTCCCAAATGTCCTTCAGCGGTCAGCGACACTGCCAGCGAAACACAGCCGGTTAGGCGTGCGGAGTCGTGTTACTTTTAAGGTGCCGTCATCAACAATTCGCCTACCATCCCAGGCTACAGGACTCGAAAAAGATAGAATCGTGATAGGCCCCAAGGAAAAGCAACTCACCAAAATGACTTCTGAAGATTTGCTCCAACCTGGACATGTAGTTAAAGAGCGTTGGAAGGTACGTTTGCATTCCATATTATATATGCGTTTATGTAGCGTGAAACGTAAAAATATTTTTTTTTTTGATTTTTTAAAAGATTAGAAGATTGATATTTGTGAAAATTTATGTAAGAATTAGAAAAAATATCCAATTCTAAAACTTTCCAAGAATGTATATGTATATATTTATACCCTTGCAGAGGATTTATAATTTTGGTCAAAAGTGTGCAACGCAGTGAAGGAGACATCTCCGACCCTATAAAGTATATATATTCTTGATCAGGATCACCTCCTGAGTCGATATAAGCCTGTCCGTCTGTATGTCGGTTTCTACGCAAACTAGTCTCTCAGTTTTAAAGCTATCGAGTTGAAACTTTGCACACATCCTTCTTTTCCTTGCAGGTAGTACATAACCGTCGGAACGGCCGGGATCGGTCGAATATATCCTATAGCTTCCATATAACTGATTGATCGGAAATCCCATAACTTTGGTGTTTTTTAAGATAGAGGGTTGGGACTTTCCACACATGTTATATTTGATCAAAATTTCATAAGGATCGGCCGACTATATCCTATAGCTGTCATACAACGATCGGAATTGGCATAACTTTGTTGTTTTTTAAGTTAGAAAGATGGGACTTGGTACAGATTCTCTTTTGGACCAAATAATTTGATTTGACAAATTTCATAAGGATCGGCCGACTATATACAATCCGCTATATATCTAATAATATAAGATGCGTGGCGCCACCTAGCGGACTGCGACTCAACTGCAAGGGTATATAAACTTCGGCTCCGCCCGAAGTTAGCTTTCCTTTCTTGTTTTGATTAGAATCAACAACCCAGTCAATATAGCCATATCCGTCTATCTGTCCATCCGTCAGTCGTTTAAGAGCGTGAATTTTAAACGCTATAGGAAAAAGATTAATAAGAGAAAGATTTGCATGCTAACTACTATAATACTCTGTAAGTTCATGGTTGGTTTAAACATGATACAGTACAATGATGAAAACTAAATCAAAAACGCAAATAAAATTACAAATGACCAATATTGATGTGGAACGTGAGAACTTCGAGAAACAGCGAGGTTTGAATGAATGCCCGAAAAACTGCCCATTTCCAAGGAGTACGAGCAACAGGTGTTTGGTGAACTGGCGTCTGCCAAACCATCCGGCAGTGCTCTTAAATGGAGTTAATCTGGCCTTACAAGACACTCGGCCATGTCCCTGGTTACCAATATGGGCATGGCCAGCCAGCGATGGGTTGGAGAGGATTTATATTCAATTATTAAAATCACAAGTTTTTTGAAATGCATCACTTTTGTTACAGTAAACACCGTATCAAGGTGTGGATAGTTTTAAAGGAAAAGCTCTATTAAGTGCTCTCCAATGATCCCAATATTTATATATTTATAAATTTTGCAAGTCACTGTCCTACAGGAGCCTGTTGGGCTAGGCCGTGGTCATGGAATACATGAATTTTTTATCCCAACCGGGAATTGGATAGTCCATATGTTTTCTAGCTATTCAAGAGAACATAAGATCTATGAAGTGCGAACTCAAAGTGGAAAGTAAATCGAATCTTTATACAATAATTCGAGAGGTACAACTGAACAATATTTTACCGGCCACTTACCGGGAGTTGATATTGACCGGCCGCTCTCTGTTCTTATTGAGAAGAATAAACCTCAACTAAATATAACTCAACCTTGGCCTAATAATTTAAGCTACCATAAAGCTGGTAGCGTTACATTTGGTAACCCCGACATGTTATCTCCCATTTTTGACAAAATATGCATGGATTAATTGAAAAATAAACGATCCCGTGGTGACTTATAGTTGTTACATCCATTGCCTTACACACGTTCCAAATTACCTAATGGAGTCTGGAGCCATAGCTAGTGTTTCTTTTGCTGTCAGCAGTGGATAAGAGCAGATGTGACTTACCGGGAAATGGAAACCCAGCATCATAGAGTCAGGGCTGCAGTGTGGTTCCAGTGCTCCGCCAACAGTAGAAGCAACTATAGAGGTTACGAAAGTTGAAAATGGTCTGTTGAAAAAATGTGCGACTTCGCCATGAATGTCGTATAAATTTCATGTAGCACTGCAACTATATTTGTGAAAACTGACATGCCTTACAAAACTGTAAGGCCGTACTGTATCCGTATAGCCATGCCTTTTCCTGTTGACGGTGACTTTAGTTACGGATGCTGCCAATATCACAGTGCCCCAGAGCATCGCTGTCAGTCACCGACTGTCTTCAAGTCGCGTCAGCCATTACGTCGAGCGTTGGCCATATCTCAAAAGAACTCGATGGATGTTCCTGTGAGCGCCTGTTTCAAGCGCTCGCTGGTTGACTCTGGTTCTGGATGAACACGACTTCCTGCAAACGAGAATAATAGACCTTGAGATCATCATTTGATGGATCTGCCCTTCCAGAGATATCTTTAAAGTTGAATTTCGAACGGGGGGAGGATTTTGGGACTATCTCCTTTGATTTTCCCAAAATCAAAGCTTGTACGAGCTGGAATCGATAGTCGGTATGTGCATCTGTTTTTATGTTTGGATCCAAGTAACGTCGTTTTATTCAGTGCGATTACGTAGGAAGTCCTCCAGATCGATAAATCGTCTTTCGTTTCAGTGATTTGATCCCATGGGGAGCTGGTCCTTATGGTATTTCATCTGAAAATGTGGCTTTGTATTTTTTCACGAGGATGCCTCAAGAGGATGCCACGTGGATGCCTCTTTAATTTAAGCGTAAGGAGTAACTCGTAGAGGCCAGGAGGATTAGAAGAGGTGTGCGGGATGAGTTGAGGTCATACTACTAATGACTGGTCTCGGGTTAGTGTTTATTGTAAATCAGTTATATGATCCTTCTGACGGGAGCACTACGCTAAGGATAATGATGCGGCCATGGCCTCTGATATGGGCACCGCTGCCTCAGATCACTTGGTATTGGGCCTCACCTGAGTTTGCACTTTTCGGCAACACCTAATTTTAATAATTCGAGAATGTATATTTTGGTATCCCGAACGGTATTTGCAGCGTTCCAAAGCTGTTTGATTATTTACACGGTAAATCCGGAACAAACATAGGTTCCATCACCACAGTTTCTGCGGTACATCTAAGAGAAGAAATTGATCGAATTTGTACATATTATTTTTGAAATGTATGTGTACCTACTCAAATTAAAAAATTATACAAAAATTTTCCAATGGAAGATCTTTTTTTATTGAAATCAGTAGATCATACCATATTTTAGTTTTGGATTTAAGGATAAACTCGAAAATAAAACTATCGCACCTATGTATTTTTGATTTTGTGCATCTGTATTGCATTTTGCTCTGTCATAAGCAGTGCTTGGGCACCCCTGTTTTAGGTCATATCCAGGCATCATACGTACCTGTTAACTTCTAACCATTATCACAAAGCCTTACTCCGAAGTGAGGCTTGGCCATTGAATATCTTTTGATAACACAGGCCAACAGCAAAAAATCTCCACGCATAATTTGACCTGTTCCATAACCTTTAGGCTCCCTTAGGCTATCACCCACAGTTTCCGCGGTACACCTAAGAGAAGAAATTTATCAAATTGTACCATATATTGAATTATGTAGACCGTGTAATGGCGATGACCATCATTTTTATACCCTTGTAGAGGGTATTATAATTTTGGTCAAAAGTGTGCAACGCAGTGAAGGAGACATCTCCGACCCTATAAAGTATATATATTCTTGATCAGGATAACCTCCTGAGTCGATATGAGCATGTCCGTCTGTCCGTCTGTCCGTCTGTCTGTCGGTTTCTACGTAAACTTGTCTCTCAGTTTTAGAGCTATCGAGTTGAAACTTTGCACACATCCTTCTTTTCCTTGCAGGTAGTACATAAGTCGGAACGGCCGGGATCGGTCGACTATATCCCATAGCTGCCATATAACTGATTGATCGGCTTCGTTGTTTTTTAAGATAGAGGGTTGGGACTTTTCACACATGTTATATTTGACCAACATATCTTATGTACCAAATTTCATAAGGATCGGCCGACTATATCCTATAGCTGTCATACAACGATCGGAATTGGCATAACTTTGGTGTTTTTTAAGTTAGAAAGATGGGACTTGGTACAGATTCTATTTTGGGCAAAATAATCTGATTTGCCAAATTTCATAAGGATCGGCCGACTAAATACGATCCGTTATATATCTAATAATATAAGATGCGTGGCGCCACCTAGCGGACTGCGTCTGAACTGCAAGGGTATATCAACTTCGGCTCCGCCCGAAGTTAGCTTTCCTTTCTTGTAATCTTTTATATAATTTTGGTCAACAGTGTGCAACGCAGTGAAGGAAAGATCTTCGACCCTATAAAGTATATATATTCTTGATCAGGATCACCTCCTGAGTCGACATGTCCGTCTATCCGTATGTCCGACTGTCCGTTTCTACGGATCCGTTTCTGGGATCGGTCGACTATATCTTATAGCTGCCATATAACTAATTGATCGGAAATGACATAACTTCGTTGTTTTTCAAGTAAGAAGGATGGGACTTTCTATGCATTCTAAGTTGGGAAAATTTATCCGATTTGCCAAATTTCAAAAGGATCGGCCGTCTATATCCTATTGCTGCCATAATTAATCGGAAATGCCATAACTTGGTTATTTTTCAAGTTAGAAGGATGGGAGTTTGAATGGATTCCTCTTGGGGCTAAATAATTCAATATTCCAAATTTTATAAGGATCGGCCGACTATATACGATCCGCTATATATCTAATAAAATAAGATGCGTGTTGCCACATAGCGGACTGCGACTCAACTGCAAGGGTATATAAACTTCGGCTCCGCCCGAAGTTAGCTTTCCTTTCTTGTTTACAATGATATATAGGCGTGATACCGAATGCAACAAGTGTTAAATTCTCAGCAGCCAGAAAATATCGGCTACTCCATTGTTGTTAATCTTATAATATTTCGTACTTGGTTTTTTTTTTTAAATTGAAATTGAATTTAAATACATATTAAAATTGAAAATTGAAAGTGAAAATTGAAAAATGAAATTGAAAATTAAAATTGAATTTAAAAATTGAAAATTAAAATTGAAACTGACAATTGAATATTGGAAAAATTTAGATTGACAGTTGAATATTGAAAAAATTGAGATTGTCAAAGAAAACTGAAGATATGAATTCCACTTTCAAAATCATCTGTCGCATTTCTTCAAATAAGAGGAGAAATTGTTCTCCTGGTTCTCTCACTCTATGAAGAAGAAGAAGACCGAGAGCCCTCCTCCGCCAAACTCATACCGCGCCATATCTTGAAACCCTTTAAATGTAATATTTAAAGAAATTTATTTAAAATTTAAATTATAAAAAATTAAATTATATTAAATTTATTGTAATAATTCTGAAGAAAAAAATTGTTACTAATGTTTTGGAAAGTTGTAATTGGAGTTGCGTTTGAAATGAATCTTGTAGCTGCTTTTTGTTAGGGTAGCCAAAGTCTGTAGCGGCCAAAGTCGCGATTATATGAATATACTTTTAGGATTGGCTGGTCCTAAAAACGGCAAAATGCGGATGAGGAAATAAAGAGGAAATACCCACTCTAAAAGCCCATAAACTTAGCTAAGTTGAGGTTTCTGATAAACCTCTTTAGCTTCGACCGGACCGATTTTGTAAAGAAAAAGGAAAAGGAAAGTGCAAGCCCAGCTTTTTTAATGTTAGTGCAGAAAAGAGACTGCAGCGAATGAGACAGCGCAAAACGGACGGCGCATGTCCAAGACCAATGTGGGATTGGGTAATTGTCTAAGTTTTTTTTTAAACCCTTGCAGAGATTTTTATAATTGTGGTAGAAGTGTGACGCAGTGATGGAGACGTCTTTCACACTATAAAGTATATATATTCTTGATCAGGATAAAATTCCACACTTCCAAAATTGATTCGATGGTGACATTCTCAAAAGGATCAACCAACTATAATCGGATCGATTATATATATAGTAATATTAGTTGCTACTACTACTACTACTGCTACTACTGCTACTACTACCACTGCTACTATGCTACTTCCACCAGGAAAGCGCTTTCGTTTCGTCTTCAAAAAAATACTTCAAAATAAGTATTAAATTATATTATTTATTCGGGTATCACTGCAGTAGGGTGGAAGCAAAACCACAAATCAGTAAAACAAGTGCACATTATCGCGATCATGAAAGTCCCATATGCCAGGGCTCGGTTGTTAAATATAAGCAAAAGCACTTAACAGAGCATAAAAACGCGAATTAAATGCATTTTTATTGCATGTGTACAGATAACACAAAATTCAATTTTTTGCTTTATTTTATTTATTTAGAAAAATGTTAGTTTGTAATTATTTGTTATAAGAAAAAATTATTATAATGTTTTAGACGAAAATTGAATTGATCTCGCTTAACCTACCCTTTCCCTAATACTTTAAAGGGCCATAGATTATGGGCGGGAATTGTGGCCAAGGTTAAGTGGGGGAAAAAAAAGTAGCCGCAATAACACCAGCGAATTTCATCCGATAGTTTTATTGAATGTCCTAGAATTGTCATTTTCCGACAATTGTTTTTAAATAACCTAATAAAACCAAATTTATGATAATAATCGCAGGCCTTAAGATATGGCAATCTCATAACTTCACCTCCCATTTCTGACGAGCTAGTAGCCGAAAAAGAAAAAAACATTACAGGGCCAATCGGTAATTTTTTCTTATTATTTTTGGCGCCCAACGAATACGGAGGTATTTTTATTGGCTGGGATTAGTTGCAGACGGAAAGATTTGGTTCTGAGGACACCCCTTGGTCAGGCCGGCTGAAATTTTTCCAGCGTCTATTCGAAGACATTTTGGGTACGTACCCTACATCAAAGAGTGGGAATTTGGCCATTTTTATTGTTTTAGATCATTATTTGAAATTTGTTTTTCCTAAAGCAGTAAAAAACCTAAAAGCGGATGTCGTGATTAAATATATGTGAGAAGATTTGGTATCTGATAACGGGTCACAGTTTCGGTCTACAAAGCTGTTTTTCTATTTCTATTTCTTATTACGGAGAAATTGAATTGTGCATACGCTTAAACCAGTCCATGTTCCGCAGGCTAATGCGTCAGAACTGGTTAATCCCGAGAGAAATAATTTGTATTATAATAGGCACTATAAGTCCCGAAGGGTTCACTGTACGTTTGGTCAGTAAATGTATTTATCTAATTTCAAATTAAGTAAAACTAAAGTAATTTTCAGACGGGTTACAACTCCAAATTAGGCCCGGATTTTTTAATGGCGAGGATCAGACGGAAGAACTTCATCTATGAGCTGGAGAACATGCAAGAAAAGAGCTTCGGTACTTAGTAACAGCTAAAATCTGATCAGACTTGTGGTTATTTTAGCCCTCAAGACTGATTTTGGCAGGGGTTAATTTGAAATGTATCTTTTAGCTGCTTTCTGTCAAGGTAGATTATTACCGGTAGCGGCCCCTGTTAATTTATTATTAAAAAGATTAAAACAAAAAAGGAAAGCTAACTTCGGGCGGAGCCGAAGTTTACATGCCCTTGCAATTGAGTCGCAGTCCGCTAAGTGGCGACACGCACCTTATATTATTAGTCGGCCGATCCTTATGAAAGTTTGGCATATCGAATTTTTTTTCCCAAAGAGGAATCCATTGAAACTCCCATCCTTCTAACTTGAAAAACAACGAAGTTATGGCATTTTCGATCAATCAGTTATATGGCAACTATAGGATATAGTTTCGTTACGACTTCTACACTACCTGCAAAGATAAGAAGGGTTTGTGCATAGTTTCAACTCGATAGCTTTAAAAGTGAGAGACTAGTTTGCGTAGAAACAGACAGACGGACATACGGATAGACGGACATGCTCATATCGACTCAGGAGGTGATCCTGATCAAAAATATATATACTTTATAGGGTCGGAGATGTCTCCCTCACTGCGTTGCACACTTTTGACCGAAACTTTAATACCCTCTGCAAGGGTATAAAGAGAAAGGCAAAAGTCTGAGGATGATGGCTGGCAGTCGAAGTAGCATTTAAACTTATTTTCTTTTGTGAATCTGGTTATGGCCTGTTCGAGGGGTCTCCTCAAATCTAGCTTTTAATGGAAGGATTTTCATCAGTTATTATATAGCTTGAACAAGTTATTCTCAATACCAAAGTCAATACCAAAATAATAGTCCCAATTAAATGTATGTATTTCCAGGATTGGCTGGTCCCGAAATGGGAGTCTTTGGCCTGATGTTAGAAAGCACCTAGGCAGGATAAGCTAGAGTCTAGTACGAAAAAAGTATAAATCGGGGGAGAAAAAAAAGAGGAAAACTCCCAATCTAAATGCCCATAAGCTAAGCTAAGTTAAGGTTTCTGATAAACCTTTTTAGCTTCGATCGGACATAGCCTCATCCTATTCCGCGGACTCCTTCAGGGCTCCAGGCGTTAAGTCCGAGAGGATAAGACTCACATAGAAGCTAGTGTTCTCAGCTTTTTCTATGTGATCCGGTTTTGTCAAGAAAAAGGCGCTATGAAAGCAAAGAAAAGAATGAGACAGCGCATAGCGGAAGGTGCATAAGACTAATGTGGAATTGGGTTATTTTTAATTCGTTTTTGTTATATAATTTTTTCATGAGTGCATCGACCTTTCTAAGGTCACCTTATGAGCGTGTTAATTGTGCAAATAGTTTAAACAGTGAAGCATCCTTTTAAGACAGCATAAATGTAACTTTTAGCAGCAGCACCAGGAAAGCGCTTTCATGTGACCCTGCTGGATGTACATTTTCGTAAGTAAGTTTTTTCAAAAGAAGTATTAAATTATATTATTTATTCAGTGTAGTGTAGGCAAAGCAAAGCCAGAAATCAAGAAAAACAAGGATATGGCAGGGCACGGTACTTTAAAATAAGCCAAAGCTCTTAGCAGAGCATAAAAACGAGAATTGCATTTTTGTAATGCATGTTTATGCATTTTAATAAAGCCATTTTTTCAATACATCACGTGTTCCAAAGGGGGTTTTGTTCATATCATGCGTTATCATTGTAGGGGTGGAGGGAGGTGAATAAACCAGAAATAAGTATCACGTAATACTTGAACGGCCCCTATTTAAATTTTTGGTGATCATTTAAATTTTCCATTTTTAAAAGTTATTTAATTAATTCTACATATAAATAATAAATATTTATAATCACTGTGGACGGAAGTCCACGAGGTGACGACCTGCATGCCTAGGCGTGCGCGAGGAATAAATAATAATAAATAAATTATTATAATGTTTTAGTAACAAGATCTCCGCGAACCTATCCATTTTCTTAAAGGTACCATACCATAGATTGCACAGTGTAACAGTGATTCTGAACTTTTGAAGTGACATAGCAGGAATTGTTTATTGGGTCAAGTATATCACAAAACCATGTTTGAAATAATTGTAACACCCTCAAAATCTTGATTTATGGTTAAAAAACCGTATTTCTGGACTTTTTTGCGCTTTAAAATTCCTGAACGCGTTTTTTTCAACCGATTTCAAATTTTTTGGTGTTTTTCAATAGTTAAATGTTGAACCTTTTGAACAAAAAAATTGATTCGATTTGTTAAACAAAAGGGACAACATTTTTACACCTGTAACTGAAGTTTTCGACTTTTCTTTGATTTTGATGCCAGTTTTTCGATACAACTTACAAAAATTCTGTCATCCATGCCACATATCAATGTTGTCTCATTAATTCTGAATAAAACGAGACAAATTTCATAAAAAAATTATGAAAATTGGTGAAGTTATAACGCTTTTACCAAAAAAAGTCAATTCAACCTTGCGTGCGCTCCGGAGTACCTGTGTGTATAAGACAGGAATATGCTCTTCTTTTTATAGTGCTCGCATGGTTTTATTGACTTTTTTTGGGAAAAGCGTTATAGCTTGAACAATTTTTTTTTATTTTTTAATGAAATTTGTCTCGTTTTATTCAGTAGTTATGAGACAATATTAATATGTGGCATAAATGAAAGAATTTTTGTCAGAAGAAAGCAATATACTCTTATTCTTATACACATTATTACTCCGGAGCCCTCGCAAACTTGAGTTGACTTTTTTTGGGAAAAGCGTTATAACTTCACCAATTTTCATAATTTTTTGATCCCGAAAAACGGTTTTTAACCATAAATCAAGATTTTGAGGGTGTTACATATATTTCAAACATGGTTTTGTGATATACTCGACCCAATAAACAATTCCTCCTATGTCACTTCAAAAGTTTATTCACTATTGTTTTTTTTGTAACACTGTGTTATGGGCGGGAATTATGGCCAAGGTTGGGTTGAAAAAAGGACCCATGATAATAGCAGCGGATTCCATCCGATAGACCTCGAATGTCCGGTTTTTTTTTATTTGGTGCGGCTTGCATGTAATTTATTATAAAAATCTCAGCCTGCATGAAGCTTTCTTTGCGTTCGGAAGTTCTATTTTCTGCTCATTTCACCTCTCGTTTGTACTGAGTGCAGTGAAGAAGCTACTGCAACTTCGCGGGTGTGAGGCCGATCAGTGCTCGTCGATTTGCCGCCGTGCCTACCATACCACCTGTGTAGATTTGGCCTCTGACTCTATTAAACTACTCATAATCATTCCATACTTAATGTGGCAATGTAATAGCTGCTGGGAAGGATTGGGAAGGATACGCACTCGAAAATTGACGAGCCTAATCACAATGTTCTGGATCCGGAATCCTTTTACCAGAGCCTTAATTCTAAATTGGACCTTGCATCCTAATAAGTCAGTAGTTTTGTTCGTGGAGAGCCTATTAGGTTATTGACCTCCCGGCAAGAATCCCTCTATCAAACCCTAATACGTCAAAAACCCGCAGTTGGAGCTGTTATTTTCAGCACTTCTCATTTTTTTACTTGTCATCATGATCTCTCCTTGCTGCGCTACCAACAACAATCGGCGCTAGAACAATTGGTGACTGTGGACTCATTTTTTCACTTCCTCCAATATTATGATTCCATTGGCGCATAATTTCCTTCTAAAAAATCTGCTGACTCCAGGGTGAGCTGTTTACATCTTATCTTCGCTTGTGCAACAACTCCTGCAACAACTAGTTGCTCGGAATCGTGATGTTGGGAGTGCAACTTTTTTCATCTTTTTTGGATGGGCCGTCCACTAGGACTGCGTGTGTATGTTCCAGATTGCTCTATATTTTTACCCGTCACTGGATTTCCATGGCGACTGGACGTCCAACGTGGAGCTCCAACGTGGAAATTAATTAAAATATATATGTGTCCTCGTTGGCTATCTTGGAAGCTATGCGTTTGGGTTATGCTTCCACTTGCACCAGGACACTGCCTGTACCTTCACCGTTACCAGCCGCCAATTTTTTTAGCTTCAATTCTTCCGAGTTCTTTGAGCCCAACCGGTCTGAAGTATTTCGGAAACACCGTGAGGCATCCAGCACCCATCGTAAGGGTGGAGGTGGTGTGGAGCACCTATCATGCACGAATGGAAATCACCGCCAGTGACTGAGCTAGAACAGATGCTAGCTGCACCCCAGTGCTTTGAAGCTGTTTTTGCCTTCACCCATTTCTTATTATCACTTGAATGAGTCCAACCTTTCACTTATTCATGCCTCTAGTGCATCTTTTGATTGCGTTTCCCTTTGCTCGGATGGCACGATCGACAATTGTTACACTAAGTTTTTGATTTCTCTGTTCAACATTATTGACAACAATGCCTCTGTTAAGATACAAAGATCATAAGAGTTTCCCTGCTACAAAGAAGGGTTAAAAGGACAGTTAAAGGCTACAAAGAAGAGTCATAAAAGCTTAATGAATAGAAAATAATTTTATAAACGATTTTTAAAGACAGGGGAGCGACGAGCTGCTGGGATGAACCGGCAATTCGAGCAGGAATTTAAATCCCTCAATAAATTTCTCTACAACTAATATATTTCCGATGTCGAAGCTAGCCTCAGATCCAACCCTTAAGCGTTTTGGCGTTTTGGGAATAATAAAAAAATCATTTTTTGACATACCTTTTGATAAGGGCATCTTAAACCATTTTGCCAATTATTTTGCCTTAAACCTGGAGTCGAAGGACTCTTGGGACTAGCAGGAAATTCTTGCTCCCTTCCGCGGTCTTTCCCAATAGAGCGGGTTTTATCATATTTTAATTCCTTACCGCCTATCCTCCGATTTAAGTGAAGCTCAGAAAAATTTGCACTAAGGGGCTAACTGGTTATGCATTTTTAAAGTAGTATGTAAGTTAGATTATAAGGTAGCCATGTAACAGTATTTATTCATTGAAGAAAATAAACATAAACAAGAATAATAAGCTAACTTCGGTCGGAGCCGAAGTTGATATACCCTTGATGTCAAGTAGCAGCATATATTATATACATCGGATTGCATATAGTTGTCCGATCCATATGAAAGTTTCACTATCAAATCAGTTTTCTACTAAAAATGTTGGAAATAAAATAGCCATAGCATATAGTATGACGATCCTTATTTTGCAAATGTGATTATTATCTGATCAAAATAAAAGCTATACCAAATCCCATCTTTCTAACTTGAAAAACACCAATGGTATGCCAATTCCGATCATTCTATGACAGCTATAGGATATAGTCGGCCGATCATTATGAAATTTTGTACAGAATTATACCAAATATAACATGTGAGGAAAGTCATAACTCTCTAACTTAAGAGAGTCTAATTTGCCAAAGTTATGGCATTTCCGAAAAATCCCGGGCGTTTCGACTTATATACTGCCTGCAAACAAAAAACGGATGTGTGCAAAGTTTCAACTCAATAGCTTTAAAACTGATGTTAAGAAGAGCCCCTTATATTAATGATTTTACACCAATGAGTTCCGTTTAAAACTGTTTTTATTTCATACACTTCTCTTACAAGAAAGATACATGAAAATCTTAAATCTATTTAAAACTACTCTACTATCATATCCAATAAATAAATAAATTTAAAACTACTTATCAACGGACTGCACGCTGACATTTTATGTGACCCTCTTTTAAGTGCGTCAAGTGAACCACATAAGTATTTGCTTAGACTACAGGAGATCGTTTTTAAACCATGCTGATTACTTGATTACTTATTGATTACTTATTCCCATGGGCCCGATCTCTTGACATTCTATGTTTGGAATTCGTATCGTGTTCAATGCTTGAACAACTGAGATAGTAGTTTGCGTAGAAACAGACATACGGGCATGTCATATCGACTCAAAAGGTGATCCTGATCAAGAATTATCGTTATTTTTTGCTCTTTATCTTTAGCATTTAGCTAACAAGCTTTCGCTCAGCCTATTCTAAGGCGGGCTTTTACTCTCGGCTCTCATCTTATTGCGTACGCATCATAAATTGGATCTTCTGTGCCTCTCTCCATTTTTATATGCACTAAAAACAAAATAAACTTTTGTGTAATTATTTGGGACAGAATTGATAAATATCAATGACCAAACAAAGTAATTTTCATATTTTAAATTTCCTTCTTAAAGAAATTCTAATTCTTCTTCTCTTAAATTATAAACAGCATGTCTAATTTATTCCTTGGCTCCGCATTCTAAGCTCAGTAAATAAAAAAAAGTGCCAATAGAACGCAGTGAATGAGACATCTCCGAGTCCACAAAGAATATATATTATTTAGCAGGATTATCTCGTGAGCCGATAATAAAATTTCTGTTTCTATATGAACTAGTCTCTCAGTTTTAAGGTTATAAGCCGTTTTATGCCTTTGGAGTATATAAGTCGGAACGGTGACATAGCTCTTGGATAGCTCACAGAGTGTATACATACATATGTACGTTCCACTGAATTTATAGATTCCCAATTGCAGAAATAATAAAAATAGATTATTTTTGGGAAATGTTTTCTTTATTTGCTACAGTCAGCATTTTTAAAAAAAAATGTCTCATCCGCTTCGCCGTCGTTGATGCTGCTCCTTCGCTGTATCATTGATGCTCTGCTCATCTTGGCCATCGGTGCCTGCCCTTTCGCCAAGATTTGCACACCCAAAGCCTATGCCGAAGGAATGTGTCAGTCTGGTACCTGGTAGCCGGTTTGGTTCGGGGCTCCTTTCCTATTTGGGATCTTAAGTGCCTCTCCCGGCACCGATCCTGCTGACTGAATCTGCGTCCCTATCGGATTGGCAGCCGAATAGTTTAAAAGATGGCTTGACTGCCAACCAGGACTCCCAGACGAGCTCGTGCTTTCGGCACCGGCGTAGCAAGCAAAGCCCTTTGCACTCTTTACTCTTTCCATAGCGTGCTATGTTTTTTCTAATATCACTGCAATCACGCAATTTGGGCGCAAGCTGCAGCTGAGGGTATTATACTGTTTTTCTTGCTGGTCCTGCACGCGAAAATTTCAGCGGCTATCTCACAAAGTGTTTCATCGAACCAACGAATTTATAGATTGGACGTAATTGCCCGAGTCCAGAAATAATATGAATAGATCCTCGTAACCAATTTGTTCTTGAACAAATTCTTGTTGTTGAAGCTGCTCTTAAACGGGATCATCGCTGCTCTATTCGTCCATGCCGTCGGCGCCCTTCCGTTGTTCACCAGTCGCTGTAACGGTTTGCTCGACAAGATCTGCACTATTCAGGCATATACCGAAGGAATGAATCAGTGTGGTGCCTGGCAGCCAGCTTAGTTCCTTTTACCGATCCTGCTGATCGATTCTGCATCCCCTTTAGATGCCCCACCGCTTGTTGCGTCTGTTCCTCCTACTTCCTAGCTGTCCTTTGTATACTCTCACAGAGGGTATTATAATTTTGGCCAAAAGTGTGCAACGCAGTGAAGGAGACATCTCCGACCCTTTAAGGTATATATATTCTTGATCAGAATCACCTTCTGAGTCGATATAAGAATGTCCGTTTGTCCGTCCGTCTATACATCTGTCTGTTTCTACGCAAGCTAATCTAACTTTGGTGTTTTTTAAGCTAGTTTAATGGGACTTGGTACAGATTCCATTTTGGGCAACCTAATTCAATCTGCCATAATAGGATCGGCCGACTATATCCTATAGCTGCCATGTAACTGAACGATCAAAATTGGCACAACCTTACTATTTTAAAAGATGCTTGGGTTTGTTTTAAACATTTTGAAAATTGATTTGATAGTGAAATTCAAAGGGTTCGGTGAACTATTTACGATTTGATATATATATAAAAAAATAAGCTGCTGGCTAACTGTAACGGTATATTATCTTCGGCTTCACCGGAATGAGCATTTCCGGTCTAGTTTAATTCTTAATTCATTATACCCTTGCTGAGAGTATTATAATTTCCCACCTAATCTCCAATTCTGTGTCGTCCATACTTGTTGATTAGGTGGGAACCTTTAAAACCGAATCGACTGAACGAAGTTTGTACTTCAGTGGTCATAGTGCCGAAGGTATAAACTTATACGTCAAACTTATATTGATATTGCGTGCTGTGCAATCAGTGGGCAAATTTTGCATATCAGTCTTTTTATTAAATAACTAAAATTCGCATCTACTATCAACATTGTATGACGCTAAGTGATAACAAAATGGTGCTCAATTTTTTAAAATTATGCATTTTTTGATTCGTTCTCATTAAAACCTACAAAACGATATCTACATGTCTGAAGATTGTACAACGTCCAACCTTTCGATTCCCATATTGGAATGGGCACGATTCTGAAGACATCCAATTACTCTGTCGACACTAGTGGTATTATTATTATTGTACTGCCTTAGGTATACATTATTTTGTAGAGCTGAAGGACATCAGTGGTGGCGACTGGCAAGATCGCCACCCAAGAAGGTTGGGTAGCAAATGATCCTGAACATGGTCGAGTTGGTCTCGTAGCTGTGTCGGTGATATTAAAGTTAGGCTGATTGTTTTATGGCGAACATCAGTTAACACATTGGTTATCTCACTCTGCATTCGCTGTAAACCATTTACAAGAAGATTCGTTTTTGTCGAGAGAATCATAAATGCTTGCTCCAAATGTGCGCTTTGGTACTCTCCTCGTTGCCTATTTATGAGGGTAATCTGTTATTCCAAAGATCTTAAGCGGTAGTTCATTTTCGCATTAAATTGATGGTAGAGTCAACAACGGATTTCTGGTTCTGAAGCAGCTGTAGGAGGAAGTCCTCGTTACCCTTAACCTTTGTGATGGTGATGGAGTCGAGTATTTCCTGGCTCAAGCTCTACAACAAGATGTTTAAAACGAAAGTACCTTCATATCATTCCAGTAGGGATCCAAGTCGTAATATACTATCATTGTCCATTCCGAAACTACCATTCTCGTTGCTCGCAAACTTTCGTAGACTTTAATTTCCGTTGCCATGGATAGTGAAAATAGCATCATAAGCGATAACAGTAGAGCTAATCGAGTTACTGGTCTCTTGAATGCTCCAGACGACGTTTTGATGTCCACCACCCGAACGAGGTTGTCTGGTCCAGGAAACGTTTTGAGAACTCTTCCCATAGGCTAGCTATTTACAGGCACATTGTCTTCTTTTATAAGGACTAGCAAATGCTAGAAGAGGAAATCCTCTTTAATGTTTGGAGATGCATGCTTTCATTTTTGCCGATTCTGGAGTTCTTGCAGGTACTCACACGACCATTGTTTCCAAAAGGCGTGCTTCAGTCGTGGTACCAGTTCCCATCTTTTTATACCCTTGCAGAGGGTATTATAATTTTGGTCAAAAGTGTGCAACGCAGTGAAGGAGACATCTCCGACCCTATAAAGTATATATATTCTTGATCAGGATCACCTCCTGAGTCGATATAAGCATTTCCGTCTGTCCGTCTGTCCGTCTGTCTGTCGGTTTCTACGCAAAATAGTCTCTCAGTTTTAGAGCTATCGAGTTGAAACTTTGCACACATCCTTCTTTTCCTTGCAGGTAGTATATAAGTCGGAACGGCTGGGATCGGTCGAATATATCCTATAGCTGCCATATAACTGATTGATCGGAAATGCCATAACTTTGGTGTTTTTTAAGTTAGAGAGTGTTATACGTGTATATACTTTCCACACGTGTTATATTTGACCAAAATATCTTGTGTACAAAATTTCATAAGGATCGGCCGACTATATCCTATAGCTGTCATAGAACGATCGAAATTGGCATAACTTTGGTGTTTTTTAAGTTAGAAAGATGGGATTTGGTACAGATTCTATTTTGGGAACAACAATCTGATCTGCCAATTTTCATAAGGATCGGCCGACTATATACGATCCGCTATATATCTAATAATATGAGATGCGTGGCGCCACCTAACGGACTGCGACTGAACTGCAAGGGTATATCAACTTCGGCTCCGCCCGAAGTTAGCTTTCCTTTCTTGTTACTGATGGTTTACTGCATGGGATGAAGTTGGTATTAGGAAGCGTGCCCTGCGTTAAAACTGATTTGAATTCAAAGTCTGTTCCTCTTTTGTTGCAATGCTTAACTATGGTGTCCTTCGCATTTATTGTTGTCCCACTCCAAAGTTAAGGAACGGGCGAGCCTGCGTGACTCTCTGGACTGGTAGATTTCCCTCTCCCCTAGAATTGACTCTGGTAAATCGCACGTAGTTGTGTACAATGCTTCTTTCCACTGTTTTGTCATTGATGATCCAATATTGTTGCCGAGCAATGGCATGCAAGGCTTGGGCACCGCAATGCTTGTTGGTCTCATAAAGTTCTATTAGGATCATTTGTACAATTGTGACATTGTAGGGGGACCAAGACTGGATGTTTTGCATCTTCGGATAGGTTTGAATGTTCGAGTCTGCCTCCTACTTGAAATAACCCCTTCAGATCCACAGATGGGAGTCAAAGATGTAAGGGTACTCTTTTTGTCCACTGCTTTGTAGCGTTTGAGCGTGCCTGTCTTACTTCACCCACAGATAGTGCCTTTGTTGGCGCTCTATTAGCCTCATAACAGAACTACAGCATGTACGCAACAATCCGTTGTAATTTATTTAAGGAGTTACTGTACACACAGTTGTATACCACCCCTCCGAATGTGTCTTTAGCGGCCACCATGCTTCGTCGAAATTCGCCGATATAATGGCTGGCATCTTTGTTCAGTCCGCCCTTGATCCATGTAAGAACAGTCGTCCATTAAACCACATACTGTTGCTCGAGAGTTTGCTAGCTGTTGTTCCTGTGGTCGGCTGCATTGTTGGCGGATGATACGTGATTTGCCAAATGTGTGGTAAGTGGAAACCCTAACACGACGGATGAATCAGTGCAAAAGAACCCAGCAACCTTGTTTATAGACAAGCGTAAATCTTGTCTGACACTAATTTTTGTACCATGTTCTACGTATATTGCTGCGCCAGCAAACCTATTGGGTGAAAGATTTGTGAAAATTCAGAGGAAACCACTCGATTTGTGATGACCAGAGCTTCGCTTTGCTGCGTTCGTCCGCAAAGTTTGTCTTTATTGGGTTTATTTGATTATTTGAGTACCACTTTCGTAATTTGATACCATGTGGTAATAATATTTAATTCATTTGTTTTTTGATTTAAACTGCTTCTGCCACCAGTCAAGCAATGGTCTGCAAGTCATTTATAAGCGCCGCAGAGATTGCAAAATTATTTATTTTATAGCATTTTGTAGCCAAAAATGGAGCTGTTTTGTTGCCATACGGGGCGGTTTTAAGTCTATGGTACTTAAGATCCTCGGATGGATCATTTCTCCAGGCTATAAGCGATGGAATTGATTATATGGATTGACCCACACTTGACGGTTCATCTTCTCCACGATGGCGTCAATACATATTTGTGTGTTATGAAGCGTAGCAGTATGGAAAGCTCGCTCTGAACGGTGAGACTTTTATATAGCATGACGATCAAGGATTTTTCGCTCGATGTTTTGCACCACTCGTTATTTGGTGCTGCTGCTGTTAGGTTTCATAACACTATAACTAATGAACTTGTGATTTTTGCTTCAAGAAATAAAATTCACAAAATAATTTTTATTTTTTGAGCGACAAAATAAATATAAAATATAATCATTATTATAATTATTAATTATCATTACCATGACACCGGCCGACATTTTCCAATTTTTTTTTCCTCCAAAAACATTTTAACTGCTCCATAACCCTTAGGGTCCCCTGAACCAAAGTCCAGAACAAACATAGGTTCCATCACCCACACTTTCTGCGGTACACCTAAGAGAAGAAATTAATCAAATTTCACCATATATTGAATTGCGTTACCATCAATTATTAACCATCATTATTTTTAGTACTTATAAGTTTTAAATGTATGCGTACTAACTTAAATTAAATCTAGCTGTTTCCATATCTTTGGAATACTCATCAAAAGTTGAAATCTCTGATTTTCTACATTTATTTTTTTGCTTCTATGATTTCTCCACAAACATTTTCCAAT
>JAJJHT010013788.1:168373-198010 GCA_021223865.1 Drosophila pandora | reverse complement strand
TTCTACGCAAAGTAGTCTCTCAGTTTTAAATCTATCGAGTTGAAACTTTGCACACATCTTTTTTTCCTTGCAGGTAGTATATAAGTCGGAACGGCCGGGATCGGTCGACTATATCCTATAGCTTCCATATAACTGATTGATCGGAAATGCCATAACTTCGTTGTTTTGCAAGTTGGAAGGATGGGAGTTTCAATGGATTCCTCTTTGGGCAAAATAATTCGATATACCAAATTTCATAAGGACCGGCCATATGCGGTCCGCTAGATATCTCGGCACCTAGCGGACTGCGACTCAACTGCAGGGGTATATCAACTTCGGCTCCGCCCAAAATTAGCTTTGCTTTCTTGTTTTATTTCTGATGATTCTGAAAGAAGTTCTGCTGACAACGCGGAGGCACCTTTTTTCCGAGGGACTGCCGGAAATGGCGTCGTAATGACCCCCATTTTGATATTATTTTTTATATATTTCACAAAATGTTGATATAAATTATATACATTTGCATTGCCAGAGGTAGCTGTAAAGCCGGATTCACCCGTAATCATGAAGTCGGCATTTCCCTAACCAACCCAAGATCAGGAACAGAGAACAAAATTCGGCTCCCAAATTTTCCAAAAACGGCTGAACTGATCAGTCTGAAAATTTTACATAAGCTTCTTATTTATATTTTTTGGAAATTAATCGAAATTTAGTATTTGGTTTTTAAATTTTACATGATCCAATACAGGATATCGTGCTCACCGCCAGAGGCCTTTTTTTCGGACCTCTGCAAAATTGGCCTAACCAGGTTCATACCTATGTTATTTCGCTAATTTGAGGGATCTGAATGTTGTTCAAGGTTATTCAAGGTGGTCTTTTCAGAATGAAATATCCACCTCTCGACAAAAATACAGTGATCCTTTAGTTGCTCTTTTGCTGGAGTCTGGCATTTTGAGAGCCTCAGAATGGCGGTGTCATCCCACTAATTTTTAGGAATGTCAGCTGTGTAGAGAACAAAGAGTGTGGGACCCAGACTCTTGAGGAACTTCAGCTTCTAAAGAGTAGTCCTCGGATGCTGTTGCATTGCATCTCACCGAAAACGGTTTTTTTTGGGGTAGACTAAACGAATTTCTTGGTGGATTGGGCTAGAAGATCGTTGGGAAAAAAGATCGTTAGTGCTGCGCGGAGTTGCTAACTGATTTGATTCTTTCCCTTCACCGAAAAAATCTTTAGCTGGTTGATAATCTTTAACTAACAACTACTCGCGATGTGCATTTTTACCGTCTAGTTTTAGGACTCCGGAGAAATTGCGTGAGGCTTCCTTGAATAGCTTCTTTGATGACGGCGATCCGCTGGTTTGCCCGCCACAGACGTCACTTTTCCCAAACAAGCTGTTCGACTCATGCGTCCATTGATGTAAACATTTCTGCTGCTGCAACAAATACCGATTCCAAAGCAAGACGTTAAGCAAAGTATTGCTGTTCTGCTGGCGAGTACGTTGGACATCAATGTTCAACGCAAAGACATCAACGCAATTTGCACAGTGCTCTTTTTCGTCTAAATATTCCGATCATTAAACAGCCAGGCATCGGTTATTTTGACGATTGGAATGCGACCATCTGAATTAGAATGATTTTATTTTGCATACGGTATTGCATGGTGTTTTTCACAAAAGACATTAACTCCATCATGCTCTTCTTCAGGGGGTCATAATATACATATATGGTTTATATTAACCATATTAAATTTAAGTTTCAAATCTAATAGGACACCCATATCGTTTACCTAAGTTAACCGTTCTAAAGCGTTCCCATAGGGGAAGTTCATAGCGTGGTGCGGACTAGATTGATAAAATGACATGAGTGTACATTTTGATCCATTAAGCTTTAGGTTATTTGCTAAACACCAATTTTGAAATTTATAAATATCGGATTGAAGTTTAGATTGGGCGCTTGTAAATTAATACTGAAGACAAAGCTTAGCATCATCGTGGCACATAAGTACAAGGGAATCAGTAAAAGCAAGGGGCAAGTCGTTAATAAACACTATAGACGGTAATGGTTCAAGATGGCTTCCTTGGGGCACCCCAGATGTTGCGCGGACTAAACGCGAGGTAATATGTTTAAAGAAGACAGGTTGGGTTCTTCCAGATAAGAAAGAATAAATTAAAGAATTTGAGGAGCGGTGTGTACAGTGCCTCGTCGCAATGCTTCAGAACACAGCCGAGTACTCTATGGTATCACCTTTAAAATTGCGTATAGTTTATTTACATGAGCTTCCACGTTAAAAAATTACAATCGATTGAAATGGAGTTCACAAACACAGAAACTCGGGAAATTTAGAAATTTTATTTCGCACAAGGAAAAACTGCTGCGAAATCTCGCAGACAGATTATTGCTGTCTTAGGAGATAACAAACTTTTGATTTAAGCCGCCGAACAGTGGCTTAGGAGAGTCCGAACTGGCAATTTTGATACCGAAACACCCAAGCCTTCCGGACGACCAGTGACCGTTGATACGGATAAAATCATAGAAATAGTGGATCGAGATCGTCATGTGATCATTAGAATCATCGCAGAGGAGCTGCAACTAAGCACAGAAACCGTCCATAGGCATTTAAAGTCGAAAAATATCACAAAAAAGCCCGATGTTTGGGTGCCTATGAGTTATCTCAAAAAACCTATTCGACCGTGTATCAATCTGCGAATCTTTGTTGCACCGTAATAAACTCGACTCTTTTCTGGATTGGTTATTCACTGGTGATGAAAAATGGAGCACACATGACAACATAAAGCGTAAAAGATCCCGGTCGAAGCACGGTGAGTCGTCTCAAACGGTGGCAAAGCCAGGACTGACGGCTCAGAAGGTATTGCTGAGAGTATGGTGGGATATCAGAGGAACTATTCATTATGCAGTGTTGCCCTATGTCCAAACTATCAATTCTTTGAGCGATTGAAGAATGCACTTGAGCAGAAGCGGCCAGCCATGGTGAATCATAAGGGCGTTGTGTTCTATCATGACAACGCCAGGCCCCATATTTCTTTGGTGACGCGTCACTAGCTACGGGAGCTTGTTTGGGAGGTGTTAATGCACTGTAACGAACTGTTTTGCTATATTTTGCTCGCAACAAACGCCGCGGCTAGCTCACAGAGGTTGAGGGTACGTTCCACCGAATTTATAGATTCGACACGGTATTGCTTCTTTTCAATTAAATACCCTTTATTGTAATTAATTTACAAAGAAATAAAGAGAATCTCACCGGCTGTCTGGCTCAGCCGACCGACCGCTCGTCCTCCCGTCGATCCCCGATCCCCGCTCCGGGTTGGTGCCAATACGCACGCCCTCCCAAAGCTTGCGCCCGGCAGGTCGTGCGGTCTTGGTGCCTGGCGCCGAAACGGCTCTCGGTTCCCTTCGTTCGGACTCACGGACTCTGGTTGCGGGGCCTGTGTTGCTGCTTGTCGTCTTCTGCTGCCGCTGCCTGTCCGTCGCTGCTGCTCCCTCGTCGTCGCTGCTCTACTGTTGCCGCTGCTCCCTCGTCGTCGCTGCTATACTGCTCCCTCGTCGTCGCTTCTGCCGTCGCTGTTTCTGCGTTTGGGGTGCCATGGACTTCAAAACCTTTGGCTTGCCTCGATTTGCCCTTTCGCCGTGGCCGGCACCTAATCCGTGTTAACAGACCGAGTGGCTCACCTCCCAGGCATACGCCGGGCAGGATATGCTCCTCGCTGCTTAGCGGCCGGATCAGGGCACGAAGGGCCTTCCTACCGCACAGGACACGCCCCCGGTCGCGTTCGCCACTCGCCTCCAAACACCTGCGTGCCTACGCCTCGCAGGATCTATGGTAGGCCAGAGGTTTGGGCGTCGCGTCTCCTTTGACTCCAGGTGATACGCAGTGCATACGCTCCAGCGCCTGGATCAGGATTCTCTTGACTTCCCGGGGTGTCCCAGCTTGGTTTCACTGTTGGGCTTGAGTTGCCGGGTTGGCTATCCCTCGCGTTACAGGATCACACCTGGAACGAACGGTCAGGAGCAGACAAGGCGTACGCCAGGCTGATCCGTCGTTGCCGCTATTACACCAGGATACCTGTCGTGTCCGGGAATACCTCCACCCGACTCTTTTACCCTTGGGCCTTAGCTTTGCCGCGGATCCTTGATCCTTTTCCCCTTGCTCCTAGCTCGATTCGCGTACCGCAGCCGGACTTACCCACAGGGGGTCCTTAAGCTATTTGTCGTAGATCCTCGCTCACTCGCCTTAATAACCCGCACTTAGGACTGTCGGACTTACCCACGGGGGGTCCTTCAGCCAGTACTCCAAACTCTTCCAAGGAAACTTTCAAACTTGAATGGCAGACTTACCCACGGGGGTCTATCACTCACTCTCCCAGCTTCCCTAGAAGACTTGGCCTCGATTTGCTCCAGGGGCCCTCCTTATATAGTGCCTGAGGCGCCCGTTAATCCTCGCAAATCGACTTCCTGCTGTCAGTAGGATCAGTATGCTTCAGCATGTCACAACATACAAGTCCACTAACCTAATAGCAATAAGCATAAACAATATCCAACGGCGCCGGAAGCAGAAATCAGCATTATCAGCGGAAGAAAAGACCGACTGACCGACGTAAGCAAAAGCCAGGCAAAAACAAGCAATTCATGAACAAGCAATCTGAGTTAGAAGACTCAGAGGTGGGTGACCCTAGCTTTAACATTAGATTAGCACGTCCATAACATTGACCTTTTTTAGATTTAATTATGTATAATGTAGCATCTTTTTAAAGAATTTTTTTTCTGAAATAAAGATAGTTGTAGAGGGGCCTCGTAGCCTAGCGGTTAGCACGCTAGCTCGCTAAGCATGAGGTTGTGGGTTCGATTCCCACTCATGACAAGTGCATGACCCTACACTTTCGGCTTGTAATATTTATACTGTGTAATTGTAAGCAATTCATAATGGCCTCTTGCTAGCTCAGCGGTAGCGTATTTGCCTACCAAACAAGAGGTCGTGGGTTCGATCCCGACCCCCGATAAATAAAAAAATTATGAAGTATTATAATTTCGCATGATATTTATGAAAAAGTCAAAAGCGGAACTCCCAGATGTCGACAAGTGGCAGCCCCACTACATGGGATAAGTCGCGTCCGGCCAATCACCGGGCCGAACGAAAATAACAATGATTACAAGAACAAATACAAGTACAATCGAACCAAATGACACTCCAAAACCGATGACGACTGCCTGCGTGCAGCGCAGCTATGAGACTTAGCCTTAATTAGATTTAAAGAATATTGTAAAAATCAGAGACATTTCGATCGTTGGAGCGGCACCATTGCTGCTCCAATAAAATAAAGTCCAAACATATTTCAATACAATCACCCTGTTGAACACCAGCTATAAAATATTAGCGACCCTGCTGAACGAACGACTTATGGAGAAACTAGAGCCAACAATTCGAGATGAACAAGGAGGTTTTAGACCACTTAGGAGCTGCGTAGACCAGGCAAACACGCTACGCACAATAACCGAACAAGCCGTGGAATGGCGTTCGCCACTATACCTTCTATTCATCGACTTCCAAAAAGCGTTTGACTCAATAGACAGGGCGGCGATATGGCGTGCACTTGCAAGGAAAGGAGTGCCAATCAACATCGTAAACATAGTAAGAGCTATGTATGATGATGCGGACCTGGCAGTACTGCACAACGGAAAAATCAGTGCACCCTTTCAGACGAACACTGGCGTCAAGCAAGGCTGCCCTCTATCACCCCTACTGTTCAACCTGGTGATTGATGAGATCATGAGAGAAGTAAGCATGCATCGACGCGGGATAACTTGGAGCTTCACACAACACCTTGAAGACCTAGACTACGCCGACGATATATGCCTCCTATCACACAGACTCATCGATATACAAACCAAGACGTCCGACCTCGAGAAGAGAGCCAACGCAGTAGGCCTCTCCATCAACGCATCAAAGACCAAGGCGATGCGGTTTAATAACTCCAACCAAGGTAGCATCACCATCAGCGGTAAAACAGTCGATTTCGTCGACCACTTTACCTACCTTGGCACCATAATATCATCCAGTGGTGGAGTGGAAAAAGATGTAGAGAGCAGACTGTGCAAGGCAAGATCTGCATTCGGAAGATTGCACTGCATTTGGAGAAATCAGCAAATAAGTAGAAGAACAAAGCTGCGGATCTTCAATGCGTGTGTAAAATCCATTCTTCTGTACGGAGCTGAGACGTGGCTAACCTCCCAAAGGATGATGACAAAGCTGCAGTCATTCATTAACAAGTGCCTCAGGATCATATGTGGGATATTCTGGCCCAACAGAATTTCCAACAGTGACCTGTGGCGCAACACGGGGGAGGCTCCCATCCATCACCAAATCAAGAAGAAAAAATGGAAATGGATAGGTCACGCACTCAGGAAGAAAACAGACAGCATAGTCAGGAAGGCACTGGATTGGAACCCACAGGGAAGCAGAAGAGTGGGCCGCCCCAAGCTTACCTGGCGCCGTACTATAATACAAGAATTATCCCGCAGCAACATCACGTGGAATTACGCTAAGCAAACTGCACCAAACAGAGTCAGGTTCAAAGTCCTTGTAAATGCCCTAAGCTCCCAAGCGGAGTAATAGGAGAAAAAAAAAAAAAAAAAAAAGATAGTTGCGAAATCAGAGTGTATCATTTCGTTACTCAGTGTCCGACCTACAACACTAAAAATAAACCTACTTCGAGTGATCCTGTGTAAAACGGTTCACAAGTAGGACTCTCTTAAAGCTATCTACTTCGCGTGGCTCCAGTGTATACGGACCACCAGTAGAACTTCTTTCATCATTCAACCTACTTCGAGTGGCTCCTGTGTAAACGGATCACAAGTAATGCGTCATTATCTACTCTACTTCGAGTGTAGCTTCCGTGAAACGGACCACAAGTGGAACCCGCGGTGTCCAATCTACTTCGTATTGCTCCCGTGAAACCGACCACAAGTAGACCCCCGTTACATAACCTACTTCGAGTGTTGCTCCCGTAAAACGGACCACAAGTAGTACCGGCCGATAAGGAATCAGCCGAACCACCATACCATCTGTACTTGAGGAGAACCAACCCATGACTTCAAGTACCCCACATTCCAGCCTGATCACAGCAAGCGCCAGGTCAACCGAGCGGTCCCTTGCAGAATCCAGGTACATTTAGTCAGAACTTTTATACGTTCTTTTGACTACGACTCCGGACCTACCTCTATGCCCGCGAGTTCAAGTTCGACATAGTGGCTGCATAACGCTCGAAGGACGAACACTAACTTAGGACGGTCTAATTTATAATCACACAAATTTATTGATCCTTCGAGCAAACACATATGGATTCACGATATATTATTGAATTGATACTTTTGGTGGTCACATATAGATTCGTCAATCGTATAAAGCAGGGGTGCCCAAGCACTGCTTATGACAGAGAAAAATCCAATAACGATGCACAAAATCACAAATACATATCGTATAAAGACAATATCGTATCACTGAAAAAAATTATTGTATCATTTTCAATAGAAAAAAAAAAACATTTTAAAAATAAAAAATTTAAAAATTAAAATAAACTAAATTATAATACCCTCTACAAACCCATTCCGTTTTTCATTAATTAGCCAACAAAACCATCCTTCTTACCAAGTATGGAGAGGCCCCATCCTTACACACAGAAGCGAATTTCCTTGACTCGGCATTAAGGTCAATCCTTCCGATTATCCCATTAAAATTTTCAACGCCTCTTGTTTTCTCGAGCAGCAATATTAACCCAAGAACCTCCTCATGCACATTGAATTTACCGTCAACCATTCTTACAACTTGTGGGAACCGGCCGCAAAGAGCGAAGGCGATGGCGGTAGCAGCGACGTCAGCGCCGACGTCAACGATTGATTCCTCTCTGCGATCTCCTTATGTTCTAAATCGAACACGTGCGGTTGATGGACCAGCATCGCCGCTCCGCAAATAAAGTGTTAAATTAACAAACTTAACAACATACAAAACTATTCGTTGCAAACGGGATTCTTGGGTCAATACACAACTAATATTAATTAGCTTGTATCTGAAATATCACATATTTCATCGAACGCTTTTTCTTTCAATAGTCCATCTAAGTATTTGCTCAGATCCTCAATGCGGTGAGTAATAGTATTTCGCGACAAAGGAACCGTTTTTATTAGATGCGTAATTTTTACCCCACTTTCCCCAAAACAAGTTAACATATCTTGGCAAACTATTTTAATAAAATTTCTATCCGAAAATGATTTTAGCCTTTTAGCAATATGCTAACTCAAATGTTTCTCGAGCATCAGTGACCAAACACTGATTAAGGAGTTTTGTGACTCAGATACTTTTGCATAGCATTTAATAAAATGTCTAAAAAATAAATTTAAAAATCTAAATAATAAGTGTAAAATAAATGCTCTTTCCGAAATCAACCATTTTGTCAGAGACCACAACAAGAATTGATTTCCTTCGTACTACGCCGAAAAGTGCTTAAACGCCAAACTAATTGTTATTGTAATTTTCCTTGCCTATGCTGGGAGCAGCACATGTATTTGACTTTTCTTCCCCTATAACAGAGCAATCAAAAGTAGAAATGAAAGCAATGGGACTGGGCATTTATTCAGGACAACTTCAGGACAATTATTTACGTTTTCTCCGAATATTGGAGGAACTCTACTCTTTCCAAGAAGACCCAAATTGGAAGAACTTTGACGATGACCTCGATGTCTATGCCGCACTAATGCTTTTCTAAGCATCACGCTAGCGGAGCTGAGATGCGGCTTCCAACAGTGTTGCTACTGTCAACGCAACTTGGCGTTCGGAGCGAATACGAGCTTATCTTCAGTTGGAGCGGATTAAAATGCTCACTTTCTGGAAATTACGAAGATTGGAAGCATTTTTCGGATATGTTTAAAGATCCATCGGCAATAATCAGCGGCTGACCGACTGCCAACGGTTTCAGTACCTAAAATCAAATTTACATTGAGAAGCCTAAAATTAATCAAACATATCGCCGTGAAAAACGAGAACTACAGTGAAGTCTGGTATATGTTGGAAAAACGATAAAACAAGCGAACTTTATGACACTTCCTAGCGCCGCAGGAGGAATTATCAGTACTTTACGCAAGCTAGCAGATGGGGCCGACGAGGGGATTCGAGGACTTTGAGCGGTGGGTTGCGAACAGCGGGATCCGTGGTTAATTTTTACTTTTTCATCCAATATGCCAAACGTTGAACGAGTGCAAGGATTTTGACGAGACCAGTGTCACCATCATGCAATGTTTGGACTTCCTCACTACTCGCTGTAATACTTTGAAGGCTCAGTACTCAAGAGCACCGCAAGTTCGACGATCCGCTGCTACCTTACACGCAAGAACAGATTCGATTTGTACGCGCCCTCACCATTAGATGCTCTACACACTGGATCAGCATCTTCGCAAGAAGGCTCACTGTCATCAGGCGCAGCCAGCCCAGGAGACCCAATTGCTACTCATCACACTTTGTAATAAATTGCTGCTCCATGTTCTTGTTCAAGGCTCTTCCGCCCACCATCCTAGCATATGTCGACTCATAGGGCAGGACTACTACCTGCAGTATGCTACTTGACACGGGATCTACTAACATCGGCTTTGGAAGCATTCATTCAACTCATGAGCGCATCTCTGTCCTTGGTCTTGCCGCCAACAGCGCCGGTATTACTCAAAGACGCGCTCAGCTAAAGCTACAGTATCGACTCTCCCACGAGCACACCCACGACTTGGATTTGTTTATTTTGTCCTTATTCACGACTTCTCTGCCGACTCATTCTATAGGCAAATCTTCTTCATCATGGAAACAGATGTCCGCCATTGGCTGATCATACGTTCAGCATGCCCGATCCAATCAATGTTCTAATAGGAGCCGATGACATTTTCGATGAGTACCTCGAGCGTGGTCACATCCAGCTGCGATGGATGATACTGGCTTGTATTTACCATACCATGCGCAACCAAGTGACGAATTGTGTTTGATGGTTCCGGAAAAGACAGTTTTGGATCTTCACTCAACGATCGCCTTAACGTTGGATCTCCTTTTTAACGGTATCATATTGGAGTCTGCCTGCGATTTAGACAACATCGATATGTGTTCTGCGTGGACAAGTCGCTGGGAAACACCTGGCCAAGAACCTTCAACCCATCATTTGGCGAACTGACGAGAGCCAGTTTGACTCCTGGCAGTTAATTATGGCCATTAGCAATTAGCCGATGACCATATCAATGAGCATCCAGCAGCATCACGTGCTCTCAGCAACGACGCCTATGTAAATGACATCCAGACTGGAAGCAACACCATGGAGGATTTGGTGGCATTAACGGAGGACTTAATTCAACTGTTGGGTAAAACTCACATTAACACAAGTCCCTTTTAGAAGGCCTTCCATAAGACGACCGATGCTATGACCCCAGCCAACTTAACAACAGCTCGGCTGAGCACTCTACAGCAAAAATACTTGGATTTCATTGAAAATCTGGCTTGGATAAATTGTCAGTTTTCTTCCCACCACACGAGAATTGCAGTTAGAATTATATTGAATTTTCGACACACTCGGCCTTATCGCTCCAGCCACTGTCGTGCTAAAGTTACTTTTCAGGAGATCTTGTCTGTTGCGCCTTATTAGGATAAGCCACTTTCCAAAGCACTGATTGAAGGATGGGGAACACTTATGGACCAGTGGCCAATGATATCAAGCTGCCGTGTTCCTCGAAAATTTGTCTTTTCTGGTAAACTGATTGGGTTCTCAGACGCGTCATCCGACGCAACAGACCCCTATGGTTGACCAACCCTCTACTTTAGTGCCAAGTCTTAAAAGTCAATACATCTGTTCCTGTGAACACCGATGAACGACCGACAAAGCCCACAACTCTACATAGCTTTCCGCATAAAAGTATGGAGGAGATGCTGATCAAGAAGATTTTATCGTGGACCCGTCTCGTTCGAATAGCAAGCTAGTGCTATCGATTGTAACAAACTTTTTTGCAACTTTCGGCTCGAACCAATTGCCGTGGCTAGAACACAGAGGTTATGGGATCGTTTTAAACAATTTGGTTGTTTACAAATTTACAAGTTATTATCGTGGGTCCCACCAGAGTTGACTCCTCCGCCGCATCCTCGCTGACCAACAAGCCTAGAGCCCAGATCAGGAGTCTTCTGACTGGACCGTGGTTTCCTTGATTGGTTTCTAGTTGGGCTTGGGTATCCGAGATTTGCAGGATCACACTTGGTCGTTGCTGTCAGAAAGCGATAAGACCTACGCCAGCTTGGTGGTCTCCATACTCCGATACCAGAATACCTGCCGTGTCTGGGAAATTAACCAACCCGACTTGTTTTACCCTGAGCTTCGCGTAACTGAAAGCACCCGGATACATTTGCACTCGATTCTTTATACTCGCGCGTACTTAGCCACAAGTTCTTCCACACTCGATTTAAATCTCGCACTTGAGACTGTCGGATTTACCCACGGGAAGTTTTTCAGCCTATTACTCCTAATTCATCCAAGGAAACATTCTTGCTTGAATGTCGGACTTTGGATCAACAATTCCAGCTTCCCTAGAAGACACGACCTTGAATCACTCCAATGGTCTTCCCTAAATAGCGCCAGATGCGACAGTTAATTTTCCTTGATCTCTCTTTCTGCCCTAATCGTTTTTTCTTTGGTTCCCGTGGTTAATCCTTCTGTCTAGAAATCACGCAACACTCCCGATTTTGGGTTCCCTTTCCGACACCCTTGACCCTCGTTGACCCTGGGCTCTTACAATTGCTATGCGGGGCACCGGATCCCTTCCAGCGATCGCTAAGATTTCGCTTCATAAGTCACGTCCAACGCAAGGAGATTCCAAAGGAGTAAAAACGGATTGAGAAGGGTGGCCAACTTGCCACCAAGTCCCAACTTAGTCGCTTCACACCGTTCATCAAACAGAACACAGTAATGAAAGCTTGTGGCCGACATGTTCACGTTAACCATTTACATATTGGCGTGGATGTCACTTTCAATGTTCTTTGTCAATATTGGGTCTTTGGGGCTAAAAATATTATTCGGAAAACTGTATTTTGGTACAAGCCTTGTTTTCTATTATGAAAGGCTACTAATACGAAGATCATGAGAGAGCTCCCAGCTACACGGGTCCAACCGACTAGATGCTTCATACACACGGGACTTGATTACGCTGGCCCCATATAAATAAAGAAATTAAAGTGACGAACTTCAAGGATAGGAAAAGCCTAGATCGCTATTTTTGTCTGGCTATCCACAAAGGCACTCCACATCGAGGTGGTTAGCGATCTGACAACAAAAGCATTCATCGCATCGTTTACTCCGACAATGGAACGACATTTCAAGAAGGCAAACGCATCATTGACGACATGTCTAATGCTGAACGCCTAATGTTGGACCAAACCAACGACCTGGACTTGGCCATTTTCTTTTGCAACGAAACAATCAATAATCATTTTATCCCTTCATCTGCGCCACACTTTGGAGGAATATCGGAAACTGGATTACGAGCAATTATATAATACCATAATACCATAATGCATAATAGGATATACAGCTTTAACATTTGAAGAGCTAACTAGGCTGCTTACACAGATTGAGGTGATTCTCAATTTTCGCCCACTCTGCTCAGCTGGGAATCAGCCGTTAGATCGACTTACTCCGGCTCATTTTTTGACTGCAACACCCTACACAGCACTCCCCGAACCAAATATGTTGGATGTTGAATCTCCCAAGAACCGATTGAATCTCCCAAGAACCAATTACAAGCCATGGTACAAGAGTTTTCAAGAAGCCGAATCTACCCCCATCCAAATGGATTCATCGATATGTAGAAAGGCTACACCCTGGAATTGATGCAAAGGTTCGAATTGTGACCATCAGGACTGCCCATGGACTCTTCAAGCGGCCCATCAAGAAGATACCTGTCCTGTCTATTTGCTGAACAGTAGCTCAGGGAGGGGTGGTATGTTTGGTTACGAGACACACTTTATTTAAGCTTACATTTTCTCATTATTTTTATACCCTTGCAGAGGGTATTATAATTTTGGTCAAAAGTGTGCAACGCAGTGAAGGAGAAATCTCCGACCCTATAAAGTATATATATTCTTGATCAGGATCACCTCCTGAGTCGATATAAGCATGTCCGTCTTTTTGTTTCTACGCAAACTAGTCTCTCAGTTTTAGAGCTATCGAGTTGAAACTTTGCACACATCCTTCTTTCTGTTTGCAGGCAGTATATAAGTCGGAACGGCCGGGATCGGTCGACTATATCCTATAGCAGCCACAAAACTGATTGATCGGAAATACCATAACTTTGGCCATAACTTTGGTGTTTTTTAAGTCCCAAATATCTAATGTACAAAATTTCATGAGGATCGGCCGACTATATTGGCATAACCTTGTGAGAAGATTAGATCTCCCACACGCCAAGACAGGTGGCAAGAGGGGCAGCAGCGGGGGGGGAACAAGAAAGTCAGCACTGCAGCGTCGGATGGGCCAGCGCTGCTGTGTTTAGCACAGACGGCATGCGGGGGCAAGAGGAACTCGCACGGCGTCGCGCACGAAAGAAGGAGGAGGAGGAATCACCGTGGAAAGTAACGGTCCCGGCCGGGCCTCCGCGGCCGCGCTCGAAGGTCATGGGAAACAGCGGGGACAGCGGGGAACGAAGCGGCCGGCGACTGTGCAGCTGTGTTTACAAAATGCACAAAAACACAGAAATGCATTTGGAATGTCTAGGGGGGGATCGCGGGGCATCGGGACGAAGTCCGATGACCGGCACAAAAATAATGCGGATCGAAGGCCCAAGCGGGGCAATCGGGGGAGGGTCAACAAAGAAAGCCCGCCGATAGAAAGACGGCGGGATTGGAGAAAGCTAACGGAGAAAGTGAAGGGGCGGAGGATTAACGGCAGGAAGTAGATTCGCAAGGATTAACGGGCGCCTCTGGCACTATATAAGGAGGGCCCCTGGAGCGAATCGGGGCCGAGTCTTCTAGGGAAGCTGGGAGAGTGAGTGAAAGACCCCCCGTGGGTAAGTCTGCCATTCAAGTTAGAAAACTTCCATGAAGAGTTAGGAGTACAGGCTGAAGGACCCCCCGTGGGTAAGTCCGACAGTCCTAAGTGCGGGCTATTAAAGCGAGTGAGCAAGGATATACGAAAATAGCTTAAGGACCCCCTGTGGGTAAGTCCGGCGGCGGTACGCGCATCGAATCGAGCAAGGAGTCAGGGGAAAAGGATCAAGGATCCGCGGCAAAGCTGAGGCCCAGGGTAAAAGAGTCGGGTGGAGTTATTCCCGGACACGACAGGTATCCTGGTGTAGTGGCGGCAACAACGGATCAGCCTGGCGGTCGCCTTGTCTGCTCCTGACCGTTCGATCCAGGTGTGATCCTGTAACGCGAGGGCTAACCAACCCGGGAACTCAAGCCCATTTGTGAAACCAGGCAGGGACACCCCGGGAAGTCAAGAGAATCCTGATCCAGGCGCGAATCCAAAGGAGACGCGACGCCCAAACCTCTGGCCTACCATAGATCCTGCGGGGCGTAGGCACGCAGGTGTTTGGAGGCGAGTGGCGAACGCGACCGGGGGCGTGTCCTGTGCGGTAGGAAGGCCCTTCGTGCCCTGATCCGGCCGCTAAGCAGCGAGGAGCATATCCTGCCCGGCGTATGCCTGGGAGGTGAGCCACTCGGTCTGTTAACACGGATTAGGTGCCGGCCACGACGAAAGGGCAAATCCAGGCGAGCCAAGGGTTCCGAGGTCCCCGGCATCCCAAACGGAGGAACAGCAACGGCAGAGGCAACGACGAGGGAGCCACGGCAGCAGTAGAGAAGCGACGACGAGGGAGCAGCGGCAGCAGCATAGCAGCGACGACGAGGGAGCAGCGGCAACCGTAGCGCAGCGACGACGAGGAAGCAGCAGCGACGGACAGGCAGCGGCAGCAGAAGACGACAAGCAGCAACACAGGCCCCGCAACCAGAGTCCGTGAGTCCGAACAAAGGGAACCGAGAGCCGTTTCGGCGCCAGGCACCAAGACCGCACGACCTGCCGGGCGCAAGCTTTGGGAGGGCGTGCGTATTGGCACCAACCCGGAGCGGGGATCGGGGATCGACGGGAGGACGAGCGGTCGGTCGGCTGAGCCAGACAGCCGGTGAGATTCTCTTTACTTCTTTGTAAATTATTTACAATAAAGGGGATTTATTTGAAAAGAAGCAATACCGTGTTATTTCTGGGCTCGGGCAATCACGTCGAATCTATAAATTCGGTGGAACGTACCCTCAACCTCTGTGAGCTAGCCGCGGCGTATGTTGCTAGCAAAACATAGCAAAACAGTTCGTTACAACTTTGTTGTTTTTTAAGTTTGAAAGATGGGACTTGTTACAGATTCCATTTTTGAAAAAATAATCTGAATTGCCGAATTTCATAAGGATCGGCTGACTATATCCTATAGCTGCCATTTAACTGTACGATCGGAATTGGCATAACTTTGGTGTCTTTTAAGCTAGAATGATGGGACTTTCTATGGATTCCATTTTGGAATCCAATCTTATTTGTTCTGCCAAATTTCATCAGGATCGGCCAACAATATCCTATAGCGGCCATATGACTGAACGATCGGAAATGGCGCAATCTTAACTGCAAGGGTATATCAACTTCGGCTCCGCCCGAAGTTAGCTTTGCTTTCTTGTTTTATATAATTTCTTATGTACTTGAAGCCCACCTCTTATCAGTTCATAGATCGGTAAACCTTAAACATAACGCATATTTGTGATATTTGAGCTTTCCTTTGTCAAGTTACGGTATTCATAATCACGCCAGTTATGCGTTATCTTATCTTATCTTAAGCTTTTCTTATTCTAAGCTTTTTCTTATGTGAAGCCACGCATTTTTAAATCAGTTACATTTTTGCGATCAACGCAAGCGCAGCTCATCGGAAATATGTAGTATAATTAATTTACGGTTAACCCAAAATATCAACCAATAAATACAGTGTGATAAATACAATGTGCTTTTCGAACACTCAATGCAGCCTTCTTATATCGTAGCTAATCTAACAATGATAATTTTTTTTTAAATACAACCAAAATACTTACTAATTTCAGCCAAATATTTGTGATAAGTAGTTGATTTTTTTCATCCTAGAAAGACAAAACGAATGGGTTAATATGTATACAATTAATACTCAGCACTTTTATCAAAATAGATTTTGATTAACAAGACTATTTATACGAAAACCAATATCTTAGTTTTCAAGCTATTGCCTTTAAACTTTACCCATTTCTTTTGCACATAGTATATATGTAAGTCAGTAGTAGTTCATATAACTGAACGATCGGACATGTCATCACTTTGGTATTTTTGAAGACAAAAACGTAAGCGTTCTTTGAACATTTTTGTTTAAGAAAATCGATTTAATAGTGCAATTCTCATAAGGATCGGTCTACTTTATGTAACATTTGATATAAATAACCAATATATATTATTAAATATTACTGTTATAATATTGCTACCTAGTTGCAAGAGTATATTAACTTCGGCTCCGCCCAATGTAAGCTTTCCTTTCTTGTTTTATATATCTTTCGCACGCAGTGTACAAGTCGGAACGAAAGGGATCGGTCGAAAATATCTTAGTGCTGTCATATAACTCAAGGATCGGAACTTATATTCTCAAAGAGGAAAACTTCTTGTTTTCGATTTCAGAAAACTCTCTATTTAAAAAATATCCCTACACGGCAAGAGCCTTTGTACATCAGATATTTTTATTTTCATGAGTGTTCGTCATCGGCACTTCACCCCGTCAAGAGGTATTTTTATTGAATATCAGTTGTTGTTTGATATATACGTAGCAATCTTCGCGCGGTTCCTACTTCATACGTACAGCTCACCTCCCGTCCAACCGACCGAGTCATGCTGCCGCGTAACGTACGGCTTAAATCGCGGGTATAGATCCGAGATAGTTTAAGAGAAGAGTAGAAGTAAGATTTAACGAGGAAGAGTGTTTATCGCAGATAAGACATTTAGTATAAAGTTGATAAATAAAAGTCGACTATGATAAGAGGGGAGGTGAAGTTTTGAAATGACATGAGCTTACATTTCGATCCATTAAGCTTTGGTTATTTGCTAAACACCACTTTTGAAATTTATCCAAATCGGATTGAAGTCAAGACTGGGCGGTAGTGAGTTTATACTGAAGACAAACGTTAACGTCATCAGCGTACATAAGTACAAGTGAATTAGTTAAGGCAAGGAGCCAGTCGTTTATAAACAGTGTAAAAAGTAAAGTTCCAAGATGGCTTCCTTGGGGCACCCCAGATGTGGCGCGGACTAAACGCTAGATAACATCTTTAAAGCAGCGCTTCATGAAGCCATGCTGGCACGGAGATATTTTTGAGCTACATAGGTGTTGCAAATGTGGAATGATCAGTTTTTCAAAAAGCTATGGAATTGCTGACAATTTAAAGATGCCTCTATAACTTACAGTGTCAGATTTTTTCCCTTTTTTATGCAGTGAAATAATGTAAGATTCCTTCCACATAAGGGGAAAGATCGAAGTTTCCAGCGATAGATTAAAGAGTTTAACAAGCGGTTTGCACAGTGCCTCGGCGCAGTACTTCAGAACACAGCCTGGTACTTCATCAGGGCCTGGCGAATACACGGGCTTAACATTAAGAAGATCCGATAACACACCACTTTGATCAAAAGATGGGCCAAATATAAGGTTGGCTGATTGGATATTATAAGTGTAAGGCTGAGCTGAACTGCTGCTAGGTGAATAGGTAGTTTGAAAACTGTGTAGATCGGCCATTGCCTGATCGGTGTTCGCATAAGAGTTCTCAAACGTAAGCAGTGGGGGAAAAGATACATGTTTACGCTTAGTGTTTACAAAGTTATAAAACTGCTTCGGATCCTGAGTAAACTGAATCCTGCAGCGGCGAATATAACTCCTATAACATTCTGCGTTATGCACGGTGAAATTGGACCGAGCTACTAAGTGTCTTGAATATATGACTGTACAGCCAGATAATCTATGTTTATTTAAAAGTCTACTCAAAAAGTTCTTTCAATTTATAAGGTGCCTTGTATACCAAGGCGGATTCGTTAAAGCTGACGGATATTTGCACGGCACGCATGCGTCAGAAAATATGCGTCAGAAATGAGACCAATCAAATTCCAAAATTAACTTATTTAATTTCATAAAGTCAGACTTATGGAAGAAACAAACTTTCTGAGATTTAACTGTAGACTTAAGGTCAATAAAGTGAAAGAGGATAATGATATGGATCCTCAGGGTTAGAAAGGGGCAAAGTTCTGGAAAGAGTAATTCCATCAGGATCAGAAACGAAACAAAAGTCCAACAGCCGACCTAAAGAATTTCTAACGTGGTTAATTTGCCCGAGTGACATGTCGAACATGCCCTCAGGGAAGTCATGGTGGGAGTTAAGCTGTAAAGATTATTAACATTTTTTTAACAATTATCAACATTTGACCACATAAGTTCTGGGATATTAAAGTCACCCAGAGCTATCAGCTGGTCACCATCAGACAGACGATCGAAAACCAAACGAGCGGACAAATGTTGCCAGTATGTTGGCGGTTCGGACGAAGGTGGTATGTACGAACAGGTAACATACAAAGATTGATCGGACAAAGTGATTTTGATGCAAAGAAATTCAATGTCACCAAATTCTTGTGATTTTACCTCTTCAGAAGCGAATTGGAGTCTACAGAAATTAGCACTCCTCCTCCCCTTCGCAAAGTTCTTTCACATCTAAAAGTGGTTTCCTACTAGGAAAACTTCGGAGCTTAAGATCTTCGGCTTTAACCAAGTTTCTGTAAATACAATAATGTGAGATGCAAAGAAAAAACTATCAGAATACAGTTTGGGAAGTTTACTACGTAACCCTTAAGTATTCTGATAGGTAAGTGTTAGTGAAGACATTAGTTTTTTGAAACTGAGGAAGATGAGGTGGAAGGTCAGATTACGGATTACCACCCACAGGTTTGGTAATTTTTTTCTTCGCCTAACTTGGCTGATGTTCGTGGACGAAAATGCTCTCTGGCCAAAATCTCGCGGAACAAATCGTCTTGAACATCTGCAAGGCCTCATGTATTTTGATGACGTATGCCTGGTGAATGATTATTTAAATTTTTGAATATACTCCACCTTTATGTCGGCTTTTGTTTTGGCTTTAATGTAAGCCGAGATATCAATCTGAGAAGTATCAGGACAAGTCGGGAAAAAAAATGTGTTTCCATGGTGGGATCACCTGCAAGGGTTTTGGTGCTGCCGTAACTAATACTGCGGCATCAGTTCGATCAGGTTGATTACCCTGTTTGGTGACTGTCAAGGGGGTTTGAATTATTGGGTCTGTGATCACTTGAATCGATGCCACAGAGGAAATATCGAACAATTGCTCATTAGTTCTGAGATATTCAAAACCAAATTTTTTTCAGGTCTGACCCTTGGGGTGGCCAGAGATATGAGCGGCTGCATAATTGCTGAGTAGTCAGAAGATTATTTGCCACAAGCACATCATTAAAAGAGGATTTCTTACGCTTTGGAGACTCATTTAGTAGTTGAAGACTACTAAACTGTGTATCGAGCGCACAGAGTTGGTCATTGATTTTACGAAAACCGCTAATCAACTCCTTGAATCCACTTTTAGTCTGTCGCATGAACGATCTAATTTCTTTCTGAACAGCACGACAACCGTTTGAGTCAGAATTCGTGAAACCGATCACTAAAAATGAGTCGGTTTTGTTTTTTAAATTAAATGTGGTCAATGTGTAGCTCGTAAGCAGTAAAAGTAATTCCCAAAATATAATTTCCAAAAAAAATTTATTATGCTAGTTATTGACATAAACAATTTCTTGACATTTTTTTTTCGTTTCGCTATATCTCATAATCTATTCGCTCAAATGGAATGAAATTTTCACAGCTTTTTACTATTTTGTCGTAGTTTATAATGAAATTTTTGTCAAAGCGAATTCTTTTTTATTTTTTTATTTATAAATGTTTATTTAAACAAAGTTTTTGCAAAATATCGTTCTGGAGCATCAAAAATTCTGAAAAAAATTATAAATATTCTATAGGTCTTATTTATTAACATATAAAAATTTCAAAGTGTGCGGATTTTTTGTTCAGAAGATACGATAGTTTGAACTTAGCGCTGCACGCGTAGCGTCTTTGAGTGCGAGCGCTAGCACTAAACAAAAACTCTTAATTTCATGACCGCCCTGGAAGTAGTGTGTGCTAGCGCTTGCACTCAAAGACGCTACGCGTGCAGCGCTAAGTTCAAACTATCGTATCTTCTGAACAAAAAATCCGCACACTTTGAAATTTTTATATGTTAATAAATAAGACCTATAGAATATTTATAATTTTTTTCAGAATTTTTGATGCTCCAGAACGATATTTTGCAAAAACTTTGTTTAAATAAACATTTATAAATAAAAAAATAAAAAAGAATTCGCTTTGACAAAAATTTCATTATAAACTACGACAAAATAGTAAAAAGCTGTGAAAATTTCATTCCATTTGAGCGAATAGATTATGAGATATAGCGAAACGAAAAAAAAATGTCAAGAAATTGTTTATGTCAATAACTAGCATAATAAATTTTTTTTGGAAATTATATTTTGGGAATTACTTTTACTGCTTACGAGCTACACATTGACCACATTTAATTTGAAAAACAAAACCGACTCATTTTTAGTGATCGGTTTCACGAATTCTGACTCGTTTCAGCAAAAGTGGAGACCAGAGAACAGGACGAAGGTGGTATGTAAGAACAGGTAACATACAAAGATTGACCGGACAAAGTGAAGTGAAATGCACATCACTAAAAGTGGATTTCTTACGCTTTGGGGACTCATTTAGTAGTTTAAGACTACTAAACTGTGTATCGACCGCATGAGTTGGTCATTGATTTTACAAAAATCGCCAATCAACTCCTTAAATTCACTTTTCTTCCTCATTTGTTTTTATTATTGAGGAACCTTGAACCACCATACCAGGGAAAAAGTGAGATTAAAGAAAGCGATTAGTATGAGTTAGTTTAGTGCAAAGAATAGAGATAAGAATCTCTACTCAGCGAGAATAGAAGCAACACCGTAAAATATAAAGAAGCAGAGCAACACCGTATAATATAATGAAGCAGAGCATGTTTGGAAAAAAATTAATAAAATTATTATTTTACCTCCAAATATATCACTGCACACGCAAAGCGATACGGATGTATAAAATGCAAAATTTTGTTTTTATAAATGTAAATCTAAATAAAACTGGAATGCTTAAAGATAACTAATAAGAGATTTTATTATAACGCAGTGCGCACAAAAAAAACACATCCGTCCACTTCAAGATAAAGGGAGGAAGTTAATTCTTAGCCAGACCAGACATCAGCACGTCATTCAACGAATACCAATCATAAAACGAATGTTCATCTTTAAATAATTTCCAAACGGTAGGTGGTCATTTAAAAAAATTGATGGTCATTGTATATCACACTATTGGAAAACGATTTCAGCAGATTTTGTTTTACCTGTGGAAAAAATGGCAAACCTAACTCTTAAATATTTCAAAAACCAAAAGTTTTTTCAAAATTCTAAAAGAAGACCATTGGTGGTCAAACGCATTTATTTCGATATTAAAAAACACAAGAAAGGAAAGCTAACTTCGGGCGCAGCCGGATATACCCTTGCAGTTGTAGCTTATATTATTATTTGTATATCGGAACGTATACAGTTGGCCGATCCTTATGAGAATTTCACCATCAAATCAGTTTTCTACAATACAAAAAATGTAGGAAACAGCCCAAAGCATCTTTAAAACTAGCAAGGTTGTGCCATTTCCGATTGTTCAGTTATATGGCAGCTGTGGGATATAGTCGGCCGATCCTTATGAAATTTGGTAAATCAGATTATTTTGCCCAAAATGGAATGCCTAAAGATAACTAATAAGGGATTTTATTATAACGCAGTGCGCACAAAAGTTCCAAGTCCCAAGACTTTCTAACTTAAAAAAAATCAAAGTTATGCCCATTCCGATCTTCCTATGACAGCTATAGGATATAGTCTGCCGATCCTTATGAATTTTTGTGGATAAAATATTTTAGTAATAATATAACATACCGCGGGAAGTCCCAAGCCTCTAACTTAAAAAACACCAACGTTATGGCGATTCCGATCAATCAGTTATATGGCAGCTATATAGTCGACCGATCCCGGCCGTTCCGACTAATGTACTACCTGCAAGAAATAGAAGGATGTGTGCAAAGTTTCAGCTCGATAGCTCTCAAACTGAGGACAGACGAACAGACAGACGGACAGACATCCCCAACCAAGGTTGCTCAGATCAGCCTACTATGTGACGCCAACGCCTATCACGTTCAATGGGAAAGCACTGACACAAACGATAGGAGTGAGTCAATCTTCAATTTATATTAAGCTCTAAACTCCTCCTAACAGAATCTCAGTGCCCACTGTTTTCGTCAAAAACAGAAGATAAGTCCTTGACATAACCCTATACTCGTTCTCCCTAGCTGACGCAGTCATCAGCAAGAGGGCCCTCGATCAGCACTCTTTTTCGGACCATCGCTACGTCGAGGTCGCGGTAAACTTCTAAAACTGCACTAAGCTAGCCGTACGCAATCCTAGGAAAGCTAACTGGGAGCTGTAAAAAAGATTCTAGATAGATCCTAAGAGAAACAGGGATTGTCGAGAATTATGTGGGACTTAACGCCATGGTAGAAACACTTACAGTGCCATGAACCAAGGCGTACCATAAAAAAACCATAAAAATAAAAACTTCAAGTCTTCGGGCCCGGATGACATTTTACCGGCTCATCTATTAATGGCCGGGGCTAATCTAGGGCGATGAATTAAAAAGATCTTCAGCATAGTCTTCACTTCTGTCACGGTGCCAAAGGCGTGGCTTCGTACAAAGGTTGTTTTCAAGCCTGAGGCAGGGAAACCGTCCCACTGCACCCCCAAGGACTATACACCTATAAATCTCTCGTCCTTTCTTCTTAAGACAATGGAGAGGCTCTTTAGTCTCCATCTCCACCTTTCCATAAATCCAAACGACATTGCATACAATCCAAAGGCCGATCCACAGAGACAGCCCTTCACGAGATTATCATGATCACCGAAAAACAACATCCTGCCATGCTCAATCAACGACTCACTGACGGGACTTGGAATAGACGATTGATCTGTTCACCTAATACGGCAGATCCTGGTCAATCTCCTGGTCCTGGCGAATCTTGGAAGATCGTCTATTCTAAGATATGTCAATAGGGACGTATCGTACTCGTCCCGACAAGGAGGTGTACTCTCCCCACTACTGGCCCATTCGCTGTAGGAAAAGATCGGTGAGACTTATCGCTCTAAACAAGACAGATTGTAGGCTGGCGGTAAAGGCAATTACCGGGCACTGGCTAATAGGCGCACACGCAGCACGTATGTCAGTACCCCAAAACGACTACTGCAGGATCTGCAGAGACGCGGAGGAAGAGGAAACAGTTACCCACCTCTTATGCCACTGCCCGGCACTTGGCCGAAAAAGACTAAAACTCTTTGGATCCGGAGATCTCTTCGCGTGGCCTTGTAGCCTTCATCAGGAAAGCAGGTTGGGACCACGAGCCGCGTCGGGAAGGATAGGCATATAGGCACTACGGATAGACAGGAAGAGGGGGATACTAAGCTGAATCGCTGGCTTCAGCGGTAACACAAAGAGCCCAAGTGGCCCAAGTGGATGTGGTGGCCTTTAGTTCATTACATCTCCGCCTCAACCTAACCTAAGCAGTTGTTGCAAAGCCAGCAAGACAGGTATGAGTCACCCGTAAGGGATACACCAAATTCACATATTTGGCTATGCAAATTAGACTCATTACACAGGCTGATAATTTCCAACTTTTTTTTCCTCCACGCATAATTGTACCTGATCCATAATCTTTAGGCTCCCCTGAACCAAAGTCCAGAACAAACATAGGTTCTATCACCCACAGTTTCGCGGTACACCTAAGAGAAGTAATTGGTTAAATTTAACCATATATTAAATTATGTAGGACGTGTAATGGCGATGACCATCATAGTTTTTAGTGCATATCATTTTGGAAATATACGTATACCAATTAAAATAGAAAAATTACATCCAGCAGTTACCATATTTTTGGAATACTCATCCAAAGTTCAAATCTCCAATTTTTGTATTTTTTTTTTTGAGCTTATATGATTTCCCAGAAACATTTTCCTATTGAAGATTTTGTTTTCTTATTAAAATCTGTAGATCATACCATGTTTTAATTTTGGATTTAAGGAAAAGCTCGAAACAATTTTATTGAATTTATTATTGTTAGTTAAACAAGATTTTCTTCAATTAAATATGATTTTTTAAAATCCTATTTTTAAAAAGTCCTGACTAGTCACGGATAGTGGAGCGCAACATAAAAAAAATCGATAAAAACAAGTTAAAAACAAGAAAGGGAAGCTAACTTCCGGCGGAGCCGAAGTTGATATACCCCTGCAGTTGTGTCAATTCCGTTCGTTCAGTTATATGGCGGCTATTGGATATAGTTGGCCGATCCTTATGAAATTTGGAAAATCAGATTATTTTTCTCAAAATGGAATCTGTACCAAGTCTCATCTTACTAACTTATAAAACAACAAAGTTATGCTTATTCCGATCGTTCTATGACAGTGTTAGGAGGAGCCCCTTAAATAATGGTGTTACTCCAATGAGTTCCGTTTAAAAACTGCTTTTATTTCTTACAATTCTCTTACAAGAGACATAAATTAAAATCTTAAATCTATTTAAAACTACTTATCAACGGACGGCACGCTGACATGATATGTGACCCATGCTTAAGTGATTCAATTGCACCACATATATATTTGGTCAGACTGCAGGAGATCGTTTTTCCAACCATGCTGTTAATCACGTATTCCCATGGGTCCGATCTCTTGCATTCTATGTTTGGAATTCGTATCGTGTTCAATGCTTGAACAGACAGCTATAAGATATAGTCGGACGATTCTTTTGAAATTTTGTACGTAAGATATTTTAGTCAAATATAACATGAGTGGAAAGTGCCAACCCTCTAACTTAAAAAAACAACGAAGTTATGGCATTTCCGATCAATCAGTTATATGACAGCTTTAGTATATAGTCGACCGATCCCGGCCGTTCCGACTTATATACTGCAAGAAAAAGAAGGATGTGTGCAAAGTTTCAACTCGATAGCTTTAAAGCTGAGAGACTAGTTTGCGTAGAAACCGACAGACAGACGGACATGCTTATAATCAAGAATATATATACTTTATAGGGTCGGAGATGTCTCCTTCACTACGTTGCACTGTTTTGACCAAAATTATAATACCCTCTGCAAGGGTATAAAACATAGCTTGCAAATAACTGTTAACCGATTCGAGCGGTCTTAAAATAAGTGTTTGTCACTGAGACTTTGAGCAAAAAGTCTGAGAGCAACCGATTGAGTTGCTCGTATACAAATTTTGCTCGCGCTCAGTCAAAGCACACTTTTTTCTGTTTTCGTTTGGTCTGCTCATTCTAGGACCGTTTGCTTGCGTTCGACGTTTCAAAAAGTCTTTTGTGCATGTATGTGTGTATGTGAAGTTTAGTGGCTCAACTTGTCAATTTGCTTTGTAAATCTCTCGTGTAAACAGTGATTCATCAAATTTATTGAAAATGGGACGAGAACTTAATAAAAAAGTGCATCAATTTTTTATATTTAACAAAATGGACAACAAAGCTGTCCAAAGTTTAGTTGTTAAGCTTAACTCAAAATAAATGAATTTAAAAGGAAACTATTCATTTTTTAAATTAAAATAAGCAATATATTAGTTTGAAATTGGAAAATTCACGTTTAAAATTTAAATAAGTTTTTTCGTCAAATTTCATGTACCATGTACCACTGTGCAGCGAAACGAAAACAAATTAGTGAAAAGACTTCTTGCGCTGACTTTTTCAGTCAATCGGTCTTTTGCTGAGTCTCTCTGTGCGAGTGTCACTCAAATCCCTCATTAAGCGATGTTCGGTAGATGAGAGTTTCATGATTTGCTCATTGTAATTCGTTCAACAGAAAACCGAAACAAAACAAAACAAAGCCTGCTGCTCAGAGAGGAACCGAAACGGCATGCTTTGCTTCGGTTGCTCTCGCAAACAGAGCGTAAGCAAAAAACAGTTATTTGCAAGCTATGGTATAAAAGGAAGAAACGAAAACATACTAAAGGCGTTTTGCTTCCAGCTCTTAGTTTTAAAGCTGCCGACTTCAAGCTGCAAACTTCAGTATACATGTTGGATTCCACGTGGTAAAAAATAATCCGATCTCTAGAATGTAAGGCCAATCGGCCGACTATATCTTACATCTACAATATTATTTCTAAAGATGCTTGGAGTTGTAATGCAAATTTTTTCAAACACCCAAATTCGGCAAATGTTTGGATAAAACTGCTTTAATGAAAACAATATCTTTCTTAAGTAAATCAATTATTCAGATTAAACGCAATCTAAGGAATGCTACTCATCGTCTCGTGGACTGCCGTCTACAGCTATTTTTATTATAATAAGTTAATTTGATTGTAAATTGATTGTATCCGAAATATACTGGTAACCACATGGTAACCTGGTTTGAGAAAAGCATTAATTACATGGTTTTTTTTTTCTTTCGTTTTTGATGTATTCTCTATCATTCTATTCTAAATTTCATACCCAACATACATCATCAACATCAATTGCTACATAATATCAAATCTGAAAACTTTTTAAACTTGAAAACTCAGCTTAGTACAGACTACAGTAGCTTTTATAGTCACCGAGTAAAATAAATCTTTTTTTAAATTTATGTTTGGGCTTCAATAAATTGCCCAGAAAAAGAGAAGAAGGAAGTCCAGTTTGCAATAAAGGAATTTCTTTAATGTACGTAAGAGCCCAATAATTATGAAGTTCGTGATATTACGCGTGGAAAACTTGTTCTGTTTTGGTACTATCATACTTACCACATCTATTATTTGCATAAGCGTAAGTCCGAAACTAAGCTGGAGTGGATCGGATTCATTAACGACAGGTCTTTCTAAGCTGTTGTAGTTATCAAGAAGGGCGTGTAACAATCTCTTTTCATGGGGCCCAGCAACGCTCAAAGCTAAAATTTAAAACAAATTAAGAGTTAAGGTTAAATACATCATAACAGCTTGGTTATTAATAAGTGGAAAAATATTTTAGTATAATATGCGCATTTTATACATTTTAGGGGAATTTTTTTTTTAATCCCATGAGGTTATAATATTGTTCCATAGTTGGCCCGAAGTAAGTAATGCTGGTTTCTTATTTGTGTGTTTGGGGCGATTGGCCCTTACGATCTTTATTGGTCTGATGTCTCTTTAGGCTCATATATAAGGCTGGTGACAGCGTGAGCGCAAGGGTGTGGTATGCATGGCTCGCTTGTGTGCAATTTTCGAGTTATGAGAATAAGGTTGTATATAAGTCGTAACGGCCGGGATCGGTCGACTATATTCTATAGCTGTCATATAACTGATTGATCGGAATCGCCATAACATCGGCTCCGTCCGAAGTTAGCTTTCCTTTCATATTTTAATAAAACGTTGTCTTCTATTGCTATATATATTTCTTTAGTTAAAGGTCATTCAGCTCTTTACTTCTTTTCTTATTTTCTTCTATCATAATTCTAGCTCTTTTATAGGCTATTTCTAATAGGTACCTACTCTATCTAGTATAATCATCTATGTTGTATATGGGTTCTATGTTTTTTAAAGTATTAAAATGTTTTGACAATTTCGGTGTTTTGCCGAAAACTAACTTATATGGACAATAATCGTGTGCCATAGATGGAGTTGTATTGAAACAGTATACGAAGTATTGTAGCTATACATCCCAATCTGTTTTGTCAACTGAGATGTATGAGCGAATGAACTCATTAAATGTTCTGTGGCTTCGTTAATATTTAAATTTTTGCATAAATCTTCTATTATTGAATTTTTCCGTAATGAACGTCTTCATTGGGCCGTACTTTAGAATAAAATTTTTAAATATAGCTTTTGAAACTATTTTTGCACTTTTGTTTTTGATTGGTATCGCAACAAGGTATTTCGTTAAGGCACATATTAAAGTTACTGCATATTCATTTTCTTCGTACGGATTGTGTCAATTGAAACCGGTTCATAAATATTTTACCACTATGCTTGCATTTCAAGCCTTTGGAAAAACTGACCTAAGTCTAGAGTTGCATTGGTAAATAAATCGCTAACATTATATCTTGCAGTAATTTTTTGTTCATGTTTTAAAAAAACAAGTCATATTTTTTTACGTGCAAGGTCACTATTATACGTACTTCGACATTGTTACGTTGGGCTCCATATACTCCATATACGTTGGGCTTTGAAGTTATTTCTATAGATTGCCTAGGCAAATCTATTTGTTTTTCTCCTGCGCAGGATTTCTGTCTACTTTGATATCTAGTAGTGACTTTTAATATTTGGCTGTTTATTTCATTTAGTTCGTCGATGCTTATTCTTGATAAGGCATTTGCCACATAATTATTTTTTCCCTTAGGGCATCCTGCAATGAATTGGTATTCTTCTGAATCTAATCTCATTCTAGTTAATTTGGATGTTAGGTTTCTCATTAAAAATAGGTATGTTAAGGGTTTGTGGTCTGTTTTCATAGTTAAATTTTTGCCATATACATATGTATGGTCTAAAATAATTGACTGCCCAATGTATTGCTGTCAATTCCTGTTCAGTGGTGGTTTTATTACTTTCGCCTTTTGTAAATGTTCTTAAGGCGTATGCTACCGGGAGGTCTATCCCATCATATGATTGGGTTAGAACTGCACCGCATGCTTGCTTGCTAGCATCTGTTTGTAACGAACTGTTTTAGCTATGTTTTGCTCGCAACAAACGCCGCGGCTAGCTCACAGAGTTTGAGGGTACGTTCCACCGAATTTATAGTTCGACGTGATTGCCCGAGCCCAGAAATAACACGTTAAAGCTTCTTTATAAATAAATCCCCTTTATTGTAAATAGTTTACAAAGCAATAAAAGGAATCTCACCGGCTGTCTGGCTCAGCCGACCGACCGCTCGTCCTCCCGTCGATCCCCGATCCCCGCTCCGGGTTGGTGCCAATACGCACGCCCTCCCAAAGCTTGCGCCCGGCAGGTCGTGCGGTCTTGGTGCCTGGCGCCGAAACGGCTCTCGGTTCCCTTCGATCGGACTCACGGACTCTGGTTGCGGGGCCTGTGTTGTTGATGTCTTCTGCTGCCGCTGCCTGTCCGTCGCTGCTGCTCCCTCGTCGTCGCCGCGCTGCGGTTGCCGCTGCTCCCTCGTCGTTGCTGCTATGCTGCTACCGCTGCTCCCTCGTCGTCGCTGCTATGCTGCTGCCGCTGCTCCCTCGTCGTCGCTGCTATGCTGCTGCCGCTGCTCCCTCGTCGTCGCTGCTCTACTGCTGCTGTTCCTCCGTTTGGGGATGCCGTGGACCTCGGAACCCTTGGCTTGCCTGGATTCGCCCTTTCGCCGTGGCCGGCACCTAATCCGTGTTAACAGACCGAGTGGCTCACCTCCCAGGCATACGCCGGGCAGGATA
>JAJJHT010013788.1:116919-142114 GCA_021223865.1 Drosophila pandora | reverse complement strand
CCGCTGCTCCCTCGTCGTCGCTGCTATGCTGCTGCCGCTCCTCCCTCGTCGTCGCTGCTCTACTGCTGCTGCTGCTCCCTCGTCGTCGCTGCTCTACTGCTGCTGTTCCTCCGTTTGGGGATGCCGTGGACCTCGGAACCCTCGGCTTGCCTGGATTCGCCCTTTCGCCGTGGCCGGCACCTAATCCGTGTTAACAGACCGAGTGGCTCACCTCCCAGGCATACGCCGGGCAGGATATGCTCCTCGCTGCTTAGCGGCCGGATCAGGGCACGAAGGGCCTTCCTACCCTACAGGACACGCCCCCGGTCGCGTTCGCCACTCGCCTCCAAACACCTGCGTGCATACGCCCCGCAGGATCTATGGTAGGCCAGAGGTTTGGGCGTCGCGTCTCCTTTGACTCCAGGTGGTTTGCTGTGCATACGCTCCAGCGCCTGGATCAGGATTCTTTTGACTTCCCGGGGTGTCCCTGCCTGGTTTCACAAATGGGCTTGAGTTCCCGGGTTGGCTATCCCTCGCGTTACAGGATCACACCTGGATCGAACGGTCAGGAGCAGACAAGGCGTACGCCAGGCTGATCCGTTGTTGCCGCCACTACACCAGGATACCTGTCGTGTCCGGGAATAACTCCACCCGACTCTTTTACCCTGGGCCTCAGCTTTGCCGCGGATCCTTGATCCTTTTCCCCTGACTCCTTGCTCGATCTGATGCGCGTACCGCCGCCGGACTTACCCACAGGGGGTCCTTAAGCTATTTTCGTATGTCCTTGCTCACTCGCTTTAATCGCCCGCACTAAGGACTGTCGGACTTACCCACGGGGGGTCCTTCAGCCTGTACTCCTAACTCTTCAAGGAAGCTTTCCAACTTGAATTCCAGACTTACCCACGGGGGGTCTTTCACTCACTCTCCCAGCTTCCCTAGAAGACTCGGCCCCGATTCGCTCCAAGGGCCCTCCTTATATAGTGCCAGAGGCGCCCGTTAATCCTTGCGAATCTACTTCCTGCCGTTAATCCTCCGCTCCTTCACTTTCTCCGTTAGCTTTCTCCAATCCCGCCGTCTTTCTATCGGCGGGCTTTCTTTGTTGACCCTCCCCCGATTGCCCCGCTTCGGCCTCCGATCCGCATTATTTTTGTGCCGGTCATCGGACTTCGTCCCGATGCCCCGCGATCCCCCCCTGGACATCCCAAATGCATTTCTGTGTTTTATGCATTTTCTAAACACAGCTGCGCTATCGCCGGCCGCTTCTTTCCCCGCCGACCCCGCTGCTTCCTACGACCTTCGAGCGCGGCCGCGGAGGCCCGGCCGGGACCGTTACTTTCCACGGTGACTCCTCTTTCGCCCTCTTCCGTGCGCGACGCCGTGCTGGTTCCTCTTGCCCCCGCTGCTGCCCCCGCATGCCGTCTGTGTCTGCTGCCCCCGCATGCCGTCTGTGCTCGACGCATTTCTCCCTTGATACCTTTCTCTCCTTCCGTATCTCTAAACACCGCAGCGCTGGCCCGTCCGACGCTGCAGTGCTGACTTGCATGTCCACCCCCCGCTGTTGCCCCTCTTGCCACCTGTCTTGGTGTGTGGGAGATCTAATCTCCTCACAGTCCGTTTTAAGATAAAGAGAGGAAGAATACAAAATTATTTTAATAGTGTGGGTTAAGAAGTGTGGTTAAGAAGGCAGGTTGTCCTCACTCTAAATGAGGAGACTACGGGTTCGAGCACGTTGCGGTGAGGATCTACAAGTCGGATGCAAAGAGTAAGCCTGGAGGCATCGACTTGGAGATGGACGCACAAGAGTTAGACTTGGGGGAACCGACCGAAGAGGTCCGCCCAGAAGGAATGTCAGATGTGGAGGAGGACATTCTGGAAGGGTACACCTCAGAGGAGAGTGACCTGGCGAGGGCTCTTGGTGGCGTCGGTATGGAGGAGGACTCATTGCTGGGCTCCGACACCGAGGCGGAGGTTACTGTGGTGGAGAATCTAAAGGATGTCCCTGACATTCCTGCAGATAAACCTCCATCACAGTAAGGTGGCTTCCGCCGCCCTCCTGCTCCATCTTGCAGAGAGTGGAGCTGACGTGGCCCTCATCCAGGAACCCTGGATCCACGGAGACAGGATTCTCGGTTTGGGGGCGTCGGACTTCAGGCTGTACACAGCCGATGTAACAGGTAAAAAGCGAGCATGCATACTCGCAAAAAAAAACCTTAATACCTTCTTGCTACCAAATTTCAGCAATGAAGATCACGTGGCCGCATCGATAGAGGGCCCAGGCGGCCATCTAAGAATATGCTTGGCATATATGGGTCATTACCACTTAGGACCTCCACCGCACTCGCTACTCAGACGGCTTGTGGAAGACAGCGAAAGGTAGAAAATCGACCTAATAATAGGATGCGATGCCAACGCTCATCACAATCAGTGGGGAAGCACTGACACAAACGAGAGGGGTGAGTCAATCTTCGATTTTATCCTCAGCTCTAAGCTTCTAGTGGGTAACAGAGGTTCAGAACCCACCTTCGTCGTCAAGAACAGAAGGGAGGTTCTTGATGTCACATTATTCTCGCACTCCCTGGCTGATGCAATCACCAGCTGGAGAGTCCTTGACAAACACTCATTTTCAGACCATCGCTATATTGAGATAGTAGTAAATTTTGAAAACTTCACCAAGCAAGCAGTTCGAAATCCTAGAAAGGCAAACTGGGAGCTCTATAAAAAGATACTAGATAGATCCTTAGGCGAACCGCCTTCAGAGACCATCGAGACCTATGAGGGGCTCAACGCCATGGTAGATAAGCTTACTGCGACTAGCGCAAAAGCTTACCACAAGGCTTGCCCCAAGAAAAGAATAGGTAGCAACAGATCGAAGAAGCCTCCGTGGTGGACCTCGTCGTTAGCCCCGTACAAAAAAAATGCACGTAGGGCCTTCAACAACGCGCACCGTACCAACACAGACGAGGCGTGGGAAGCCTATAAAGCTGAACTTAGGCAATATAACAAAGAATTGCGCACGGCAAAGAGGGTTGTCTGGGCCAATTTCTGCACCAACATCCAGGAGACATCAGAGGCCGCCCGCCTAAAAAAGATTCTCTCTACTACAGCCCCCATCGCAGCCTACATTAAGAACACGGAGGGGCGCTGGACAACCTCAAGCCAGGAATCCCTGGAGATCCTTATCAACGCACACTTCCCGGGTTGCTCATCGGAAGGAAAAACCCAGGAGATGCGTAGCCAGGGTCACCAGGGCCCACTCAACTACCTACTTAGTGACAGAAATCTTAAATGGGCAATAGACAGTTTTAAACCCTTCAAATCCCCGGGACCGGACGGTATTCTACCGGCTCAGTTATCCAGAGCCGGTATTAACCTAAGGAAATGGATTAAGAAAATCGTGCAGCCCTGCACGATATCACTATGATCGCCGAACGAGCGATCAACTTTAAGGAATACGCACTTGTGGCTTTTTTAGACATAGAAGGGGCCTTCAACAACATCTTGCCGTGCTCAATCATTGATGCACTGACGGGACTTGGAATAGACAACCGATCAACTCACCTAATACGGCAGATCCTGGTTAACAGGAGTGTCGAGGCTACTCTTGGAGGTTCGACTATTCGAAGATACGTCAAGAGGGGCACCCCGCAAGGAGGTGTACTCTCACCCCTACTCTGGAACGTGGCGGTTAACAGCCTACTGTGATCCTTAGAGGGTGGCGGCTGTAAGATCATTGCGTACGCGGACGATGTTGCTATTGCCTTCGTGGGGAAATTCCCACAGACGCTATGCGACCTAATGACAGGGAAGCTCGAAGTTCTGTCGGCCTGGGCGCAAAGGAACGGGCTGGGAGTCAATCCGTCCAAGACAGAGCTCGTGCTGTTTACCAGGAAGTACAAAATACCTAACCTAAGACTTCCGAAGCTCCTAGGAGAAACACTAGTTCTAAGTGATAGTGCGAAGTACCTAGGCATCACACTAGACAGGAAACTGGACTGGAAGCTGAACACCGCTGATAGGACTAAGAAAGCGGCAATAGCACTCTATACCTGCCGCAAGGCGGTAGGCCTGAAATGGGGAATGTCCCCGAAGATGGTCAGATGGTTATACACAGCGATCATCAGACCAATCTTATTCTATGGTGTTGTGGTCTGGTGGCCCGCCCTGGACAACTCCACATGCAGGGAAAAGTTCAGAAAGTCGCAGCGCATGGCGGAAGTCTGTATAACAGGCAGTCTACGCACTACGCCTAGTGATGCCCTAGACACTATCCTCGACCTACTACCAGTGGAACTGATGGGGGTAAAGACAGCCCCTCTGGCCGCAATAAGACTGCGAGAGGCAAATCTATGGAGCAAGAATAGTTTCGGTCATACCAGACTGGACCTATATCATTTCATGCCTGAGGGGGGTACGGATTACTGTGTGCCCGTCGACCAACCCACCACTAACTACAAAATCTTAATCCCCTCGAGGGAGGAATGGGATGCCCGGATACCGGGACCGGAGGGCTCCATTCATATCTGCACAGATGGATCAAAACTTAACGGCCAGGTGGGAGGCGGTTACTTTTGCGAGCATCTGAGCCTAAAGGAGTCCTTCAGACTCCCCGACCACTGTAGTGTTTTCCAGGCTGAGGTAGTAGCCATTAGGGAAGCACTGAAATCCCCAGCTCTAAGGGGCAATCGGGGTACAATATGTAGCTTCTCAAATAGTCAGGCAGCGCTCAAGGCACTTGACGGATTCTCATCCAACTCCAGGACAGTCAATGACTGTCGCAGATCTCTCAACGAGATGGCTGAACAGCATGACATCTACCTCATTTGGGTTCCCGGTCACAGGGACAACGAGGGAAACTGTGCTGCAGATGATCTGGCTAGGGTAGGGACTACCAACCCTCTCCTACCGGAGAAAGAACTTGTAGGCATACCCTTGGCTACTTGCAGGCTAAATTGCAGGGAGTTTTTCGACCTGGCAGCCAATAGGAAATGGAGTAATCTCCAGACCTGTAGAACATCACGTTTGATCTGGCCGACACGCTCTCAGAAAAGATCGGCGAGACTTATTGCTCTGACTAGACCGGAATGCAGCCTAGCGATTGGGGCAATTACTGGGCACTGGCTGATAGGCGAACACGCGGCCAGGCTTGCAGTCCCCCACAATTTCTGCAGGAGCTGCAGGGATGAAGAGGAGGTAGAATCGGTATCGCACCTCTTATGCTACTGCCCGGCACTCGGACGCAGCAGACTCAAACACTTCGGCTCCGAAGAACTCTCGGACCTTAACGATCTCTCAGAGATTTCTCCACGCGGACTGGTTGCCTTCATAAAAAAAGCAGGCTGGGACCATGGGCCGCCACAGGTAGTCTAGGCATATATATGCACCCTGGTAGACAGGAAGGGGGGGGGTAGCATCTCGGTGAAACCCTTGCTCCAGCGGCAGCACAAGGAGCCCTAGCGGCTCAAGTGGAAGCGAGGGGGTCTTCTATGTCCCCCTTGCATCACCGCCCTAACCTAACCTAACCTAATAGTGTGGGTTGGACTAGTGCGTTTTTAAGATATTCAAAAGCTTCTTGACACTTGAATTTTATGTTTTTCTTGCACAAATGGGTAAGGTGTCTTGAATAATGCGAGAAATTTGGTATGAAACGTCTGTAGTAATTGCAAAAGGCTAGGAATCTTCTAGATTCATCTGCATCGGACGGAACAGGATAATTTGTTATTACGTTAAATTTTTTATCATCGGGTAAAATTCCTTTGTTTGTGCATTTGTGTCCCAAAAATGTGACTTCGTGCATAAAGAAAGAGCATTTTTTAAGGTTGTAACTTAAGGTTGTGTTTTCTACATAGATTGAATACATTAGTTAGATTTTTTATCATATGATTTTCTGAACAACCTATAACTACTAAGTCGTCCATATAAAGGAAAGCTTGGGATGGTTCTAATCCTAATTCTATTAATTATCTAATAAAATGCTAATGTCATCATTCTTTGGAATGAATTTGGTGCTATTTTTACTCCATAAGGTAGTCTTTTAAATCTGAAAAATGTGCTGTTGTATTCTGATACTGATGGTTATTTTGGCTATGTGGTGTTCGATAGTTTTTAATGTAGACTGGTGTAGAATCTTTTATTCTCAGCTTCTGTTTATAGAAGTTATTTGCTGAAATTCGTTCGGTTTCTAATCCGAATATATCTGTAAATTTGGTACATAGTTTGGTGAGGGTGCTTTTATACATTGTAGGAAAATTTTTCGTTAGTTTTGAAAGGACATCTTCTTTTCTGGTTTTAGTTTCGTTGCTTTGGAAAATTTGATAATTTTCCAATGGTTCGTACCTTATTTTGAAATGTTTATAATTTTATTTTTATCGGTCGTATTTAATATTCGGACAAATGTGTTGCTTGAATCAGTTATAGTGCTGGCTATAATGATGCCTTCATCTATACACTAATTTTTAATAAGGACTTCTTTGTGGGTGGTTATTATATTAATTTGTCTCACGACTTCGGATCGTGCTGGGATAAATAAGTTATTATTATTTGAATGCGTAATCGGAATATTTATGTCTTGATTGAAATCTGATGGTCTTGCTATTAACCAATCTTGATCTATTTGAAAATCTAGTTGACAATTGAACCTTTTTATGAAATCCATTCCCAATACGCCATCACATGGTATTGGGAAGTCATTGTTTACTAAATGAAAATGAAATGGAATTATGAATTTTCCTGTTTGAATTTCTACAAAAGTTAAGCCTTGAGATTGAATAGTACCTTCTCCTATACCAGACATTGTTATGGTTTTTGTTGAATCTTCTTCATTATATTGATCTGAATTTATTTTTAAAATGCTAATGTCTGAGCCTGTATCTATTAACAGAGTTAGGGATGTTTTTGTAACGTAGTTTTTAATGGTTACATAAATATTGAGGCTGAGGTACTTATTTTATACAGTTGTAAGTTTTGTGGCTTTTTCTTAAGGGAAGTCTTTAGTTTTCCGGCTGGGATTCAACAGTTCGAACTTGAGAATTGGTATTTCCACCAGTGTTACTGTTATTGTAGCCGATATTTCCACCACGGTTGTTACCTCCAGAATTTCCACGACCTCTATAATTATTGGTGTGGTTATTATAGTTTGGGTTATACCCATTATTTTGGTTATAACCGTTGTTTTGGTGGTAATTATTGTTATAATAACCTCTTCCGTAACCTCTTCCGCGGTAATTTCCTCTGAAGTTGTTATTGTGGTAGGGTTGTCCTCTTCGGTTATATAGGATTGTACTTGGATTGCCTGTCATATCAGTACTACATTGTATGTACTTAGCGATGGCTTCGTTCATTGTTAAAAAGTTGCTTGCTTCTAGTACTGTTTTAAGGCGTCCATGTTCACAATTTTTAGTCATTGTGTTGATTGCCTCTTTTGTGCTGAATTTATCAGCATGTTCGGCAGGCAACCCCTCATCGATATACGATGCTTCAAGAAGCTTTCGCAAGTTTTCGATTTCAGTTGTGAACTTTTCAGCTGTTTTAACTTTTTGAAGTTTTTTTGACATTTTTGCTTTGATGACATCTGATGTTTCTCCGATTATACTGTCTTTGAGTTTTTAATTATTCCATTTAAAGTGGTTTCATTTTGGACTTTATATAGGGTTGATCCTACAATTTTTGATTTGATTACTTCAACCGCTATATGTTCAAATGTGCCTTTTGTTAAATTCACCAAATTCAAGGCTGTGATAAATCTTTGAAGATTTAGTTTTCGGCCATTGAACTCTGGGATGGCATTTGAAATATCTTTTATGTATGCCCGTTGGGCAATTGTTTCGTCTGCCATTATAATTGGTTTTTGGTCTATTATGTTGTTCGAATCTATATCCTCTTCGTCTTGGTCTGATAATTAAGATTGCAAGAGAACTGCGGGTATAGTTAGATTGTTTAGGTCTTTTTCTTCTATTTCTAATCTATCAGAGTCTAAATCTACCAACACTACTTGGTCTGTGGTTGGTAGTTCTTGCGTTTCTAATTCGCCCCAGGTTCTACTGTTAAGGGTGTGTTTAAGATACTTGGCACTGAAATATCCAAGGAATATCTTTCTTTTATATTTATTAGATTAGATCGCAATCTTGTTAGGAACTTTGAAACTTGTGACTATCGATTTTTATCTAATCGATCTCTCTGGTCATATATTATTATTCGCGCTTTATTGAAGCGGGCTACTAATATTTCGGCGTGTTTGTGTATGGTATTCTGTTGAATTGTACGATTTTGAGTTAAAGATTTATATGATTTGTCAAAATCGGTTTTTAATATATTCAAATCGGTGTATAATTCATTCCATTGCTTTTTTGTTAATACGGAGAATTTTTTTCTGAATACTACCATAACAAGTGTTTTGCCTAATGTTTCATGTTCTTCCAGTACTGATTTTATTTGGACACCTGGAATGGTGCTTAATACAATCGCTTTTTGTGTTTTGGTGAATTTTCGAAATTAAATGTTTCAATTAGAAGGTATTCTATTTGGTATTCTATTACACAGTGTAACAGTGATTTTGAACTTTTGAAGTGACATAGTAGGAATTGTTTATTGGGTCGAGTATATCACAAAACCATATTTGAAATATTTCTAACACCCTCAAAATCTTGATTTATGGTTAAAAAACCGTTTTTCGGGACTTGTTTGCGCTTAAAAATTCTTGAACGCGTTTCTTTCAACCGATTTAAAAATTTTCGGTGTTTTTTAATAGTGAAATGTTGTAGCTTTTGAAAAAAAAATATATCTTCGATTTTGTTAAACAAAAAGAACAAAATTTTTACACCTGAAACTGAAGTTTTCGACTTTTGTTCGTGTTTTTCGGATTTTGATGCCATTTTTTCGGTACAACTTACAAAAATTCTGCCATTTTTGCCACATATCAATGTTTTCTCACTAATTCTGAATAAAACGAGACAAATTTCATCAAAAAATAATGAAAATTGGTGAAATTATAACGCTTTTCCCAAAAAAAGTCAACTCAACCTTGCGTGCGCTCCGGAGTACCTGTGTGCAAGTTTACACTTCTGAGGGGTAACAAACAGTCGGTAGAAATCTTGGGTGATTCTTGGATCACCCTAGTCTTTATAATGCCGACTCAGCTTACCCGCCTTTGGGGGCCGTGCCTGGATCCCACTGGTTTCCGGTATCTTGCGATCGTCAGCATTTCCCACTGTCACGCGGTCGGCCTGCCGACTAAGCACCCTACTGCTAAGTTCCTCAGTTCTGTTTTATAATCATTGGAATAAAGAGCACTTAGCTCCGTAAACTTAACTCTGGCCATCGCCGTCTTATTATTTGCATTCGCCCACTCAGCTTAAGGCCAGGGGTATAGGGGGGCAGTCACCCTCTCAACATAAACTTTATTTTACACTTCATCAACCACCATATCGGTGGCACCCCATCAGCGGCCACCTGGGACCAGCAGCCCGGCCGCCAATTCTTACCTACCGCAACTACTCATCAAGCACCCTACTGGTGCCACCTCATCACCGGCGGATCTGGAGCAGCCTTACCATCGAGGATCGTTCAATTAGATAACTTGCATAAGACAGGAATATGCTCTTCTTCTTATAGTGCTCCCATGGTTTTATTGACTTTTTTTGGGAAAAGCGTTATTACTTCAACAATTTTAATTATTTTTTAATGAAATTTGTATCGTTTTATTCAGTATCAATGAGACAATATTAATATGTGGCATAAATGACAGAATTTTTGTCAGAAGAAAGCAATATACTATTATTCTTATACACATTGTTACTCCGGAGCGCTCGCTAGGTTGAATTGACTTTTTTTGGGAAAAGCGTTATAACTTCACCAATTTTCATTATTTTTTGATGAAATTTGTCTCATTTTATTCAGAATTAATGAGAAAACATTTTTATGTGGCAAAAATGACAGAATTTTTGTAAGTTTTACCGAAAAAATGGCATCAAAATCCGAAAAACACGAACAAAAGTCGAAAACTTCAGTTTCAGGTGTAAAAATTTTGTTCTTTTTGTTTAACAAAATCGAAGATATATTTTTTTTTCCAAAAGCTACAACATTTCACTATTAAAAAACACCGAAAATTTTTAAATCGGTTGAAAGAAACGCGTTCAGGAATTTTTAAGCGCAAACAAGTCCCGAAAAACGGTTTTTTAACCATAAATCAAGATTTTGAGGGTGTTAGAAATATTTTAAAAATGGTTTTGTGATATACTCGACCCAATGAACAATTCCTACTATGTCACTTCAAAAGTTCATTCACTTTTGTCATTTTTGTAACACCGTGTTATTCAATTAGAAGTAGATATTCTATTCTGATTGGAGTCGTTGGGACTATTTGTTGAACATGTTCTGTAAAATAAGCATCCCTTTCGTAAACCTTTCTAATGGCTTCTATGGTGGTCATCTTTATTTTAAATGAAGAATATTTTTTTTTTATTATTTATTTTGCATCAGATATATATTTTTTCAGATCAGATATATATTTTTTCAGATCAGAAGAATATTTTTTTTTTTATATATATTTTTTTTTTTATTTATTTTGCATCATTAATATTTTTGTTTGTGTGCTTTGTTCTCTTTTCTCTTTTTTTTTTTTTTTAGATTTTGTCCAAGTCGTTTGCTCGGCTCATATATTTTTTTTTTCAAACATTTATTATGAAGTTTGTATAGTTCATAAAAGAAATTGGCGCACATGATAACAACAATGATTATTAAGAGTATATGTACCCAATATAGATTTATGTTGCTAGATTCTACCTTGTTTATGACATTGGCAGTGGAATCCACTGTTTTTTTTATTTTATTTTATGTGTATAAAGTGTTTTATTTAAATTATTATCATCTTCTATTGAAAGTTTACTTATCGAATTACTGCGCATTTAAATTAACAAGCTTTCTACCTAGTTTTTTGCATGGCTTTACGGACCACACGTCTAATCGGGCAGAAAAGGTTCAGCTCAATTTTCAAAGTATTATATTATATATATAAAAAAAATATGCATCGCAGTGCAATCAAAAAAAATTATGCAACGCAGTGCATGGTTAAAAAAAGAATTTTTTTTTCGGCTTTGTTGGTTCCTTTTTCTTCCTTCTACGTCAGCTGGTCGTCGCCAGATTGGCTACGCTGACGCTCCCTCGAAGGCGCAGGTGGCGGTCGTGCCTCCCACGCTTGATATCTGCTGCTATTTTCCTGGGTTGGTCTTCTTCTTCATGCAATGTGCAGTGCATTCCGCAGAGTTAAGTGGTCCGGGGCAGTCGGTCGGGCATACTTGTGGTGGTTTCGGCAATGGCTTTTGAATATTTGGTTTCTTTATTATTTTTTGTTTTATAATTTGTATTTGGTTTTCTGAGTGAGCTGTGCCTTGTGGTACTCTATTTTGGAGGGTCTCCTTAAAAAATTCCAGCTCATTATAAAGTTTTTGCGCCGTCGTCCATGGGGGCGGTGGCGATTGCACAAATAGCAGCCACTTTATGCGGGCTATTCTTTTGTTAATCTTGTTTTTTTGGCCCCCACGTTTCTTTGAAACTCAAATCCAGAGTGATTTGATATTCTGTTGCTCGCGGCTGCGCTGCCTACAAAAGCTCGGCAGCGATCAGTCGCAGCTATATTCATATACATATATATTTCTATGCTCGTATATAAGGCTGGTAGCGGCCCGAGCCGCCACCCTAAGGGTGTAAGTATGCATGCAGTACCAAAGTACCAACTTGCTATTTGGCCGGGGCATTATGTTTATATAACAATACTGTAGCACAATATTGTATTGCTACAATGGATGCTTCCTATAATGACCCATGCATACTACAAGCAACATCCAATAATGCCTTCATAAGACTATTAAACACAACAAATACCGACCAACAGTCAGTACAGATAACCTAACATATGAATCACTTTCGAACTATAATGTAGTCAACACAAATTCAGACAAGGGAAACAAATCCGTACTATCGCAACTTTCAAAAAACTTCCCTCCACAGTTCAAGTCACAGCTTTCTAGCTTATACACCCAGTATAGCGATATACTTGGATTGGAAACCGAATCAATAACCACAAATAGTTTTTATAAACAGAAATTGAGATTAAAAGATGATGAACCAGTCTATATAAAGAAGTATCGAAGCCCACATAGTCAGGTGGACGAAATACAAAAGCAAGTAGGAAAATTAATCTCTGACGGGATTGTCGAACCGGCAGTATCTGAATATTATAGCCCATTGTTACTTGTTCCTAAGAAATCATCCCCCGGGTCAAATGTAAAGAAATGGCGATTAGTAATTGACAACCGCCAGATTAATAAAAAATTACTATCTATTAAATTCCTATTACCTAGAATTGATGATATTTTAGATCAACTAGGTCGAGCAAAATACTTTTCATGTCTTGACTGAATATCAGGATTCCATCAAATTGAATTAGAAAAACGTTCAAGAAATATAACGTCTTTTTCAACGAGCAACGGCTCATATCGCTTCACGCGATTACCCTTCGGATTAAAAATAGCTCCTAGTTGATTTCAGAGATTGATGACTATTGCGTTCTCTGGTCTAAAACCTTCCCAAGCATTCCTTTATATGGATGACTTAATAGTAATTGGTTGTTCCGAAAAAATTATGCTTAAGAACTTAACAGATGTTTTTAAGAAATGTAAGAAATACAACCGAAAGTTACATCCAGAAAAATGTTAATTTTTTATGCATGAAGTGACTTTTCTAGGTCATAAATGCACAGATAAAGGAATACTTCCAGACGACAAGAAAAACGATGTCATTGTGAACTACCCAGTTCCGCACGACGCGGACAGTGCTAGACGTTTCGTAGCATTCTGTAACTATTATAGACGTTTTATAAAAAATTTGCCGACTATTTACGGCACATAACAAGATTATGTAAAAAGAATGTTCCTTTTAAATGAACGGATGAGTGTGAAAATGCATTTCAATACTTAAAAACAAAACTTATGGAACCTACCTTGCTACAATATCCAGATTTTACTAATGAATTCTGTATAATAACTGATGCAAGTAAGCAAGCATGTGGAGCGGTTTTAACTCAAAACCATAATGGTCTCCAACTGTACAACTGTACAGCCAGATAATCTATGTTTGTTTAAAAGTTTACTCATACTATTCTTTAAATTTATAAGGTGCCTTGTATACCAAGGCGGATTCGTTGAAGCGGACGGATATTTCCACGGCACGCAAGCGTCGAAAAATATGTTCAAAGTGTAAAAAAATTTTTGTAACGCGATGTTTATATCGTCGCATGCCAGTAAATCAGACCAATCAAATTCCAAAATTAACTTGTTTAATTTCATAAAGTCAGCCTTACGAAAGAAACGAACTTTCTGAGATTTAACTGTAGACTTAAGGTCAAAAAAGTAATTATTTTCGATTGAAACCTCAAGAGTGGGATGATATGGATCCTCAGGGTTAGAAGGGGGCAAAGTTCTGGAAAGAGTAATTCCATCAGGATCAGAAACGAAACAAAAGTCCAACAAGCGACCTAAAGAATTTCTAACGTGGTTAATTTGCCCGAGTGACATGTCGAACATGCCCTCAGGGAAGTCATGGTGGGAGTTAAGCTGTAAAGACGGTGAATTATCAACATTTGACCACATAAGTTCTGGGATATTAAAGTCACCCAGAGCTATCAGCTGGTCACCATCAGACAGACGATCGAAAACCAAACGAATAGCGGACAAATGTTGCCAGTATGTTGGCGGTTCGGACGAAGGTGGTATGTACGAACAGGTAACATACAAAGATTGATCGGACAAAGTGATTTTGATGCAAAGAAATTCAATGTCACCAAACTCTTGTGATTTTACCTCTTCAGAAGCGAATTTGGGGTCTACAGAAATTAGCACTCCTCCTCCCCTTCGCAAAGTTCTATCACATCTAAAAGTGGTGTACCTACTAGGAAAAACTTCGGAGCTTAAGATCTCCGGCTTTAACCAAGTTTCTGTTAATACAATAATGTGGGATGCAAAAGAAGAACTATCAGAATACAGTTTGGGAAGTTTACTACGTAACCCTCTTGTATTCTGATAGGTAAGTGTTAATGAAGACATTAGTTTTTTGGGATTGAGGAAGAAGAGGTGGAAGGTTGATCAGTGGCCTTAACATGTGGGAGTTTTACACCCACAGGTTTGGTTATCTTTTTTTTCACCGTACTTGGCTGATGTTCTTGGACGAAAATGTTCTCTGGCCAAAAGCTGGCGGAACAGATCGTCTTGAACATCTGCAAGGGCACACGTATTTTGAAAGATGACGTGTACCTGTGTAAGAATATTTGAATTTTGTAATATCCACCACCTTTATGTCGGCTTTTGCTTTGGCTTTGATGTAAGCCGAGATATCAATCTCCGAAGTATCAGGGGCAAGCCGGGAAACAAAAATGTGTTTTGATGGTGGGAATGGTATGCAAATTTCGCCAGCGTCCTTTTGGTTAATGATGCAATCGGTGGGCCATTGCGAATGGAAGCTCAACTAGTTAGCTGCATGGACCAACGAACTATTGATTTTCTTAAATTTTAAATGAATTACAAAGTGTAGAAGTTTATATTTTTTAAGACATTAATTTGACCTTTTACGGTCATTATATAAACTTTGCAGAAACCTCTTCATTATCACCTCTAACAAAACAAACAAAAGTGTTATGCTAGAAAGTTATTATTATTATCTTATTATATCAGGCTAGGGCAATTTTTAAATTCATAAAAAGGTTGGCTAGTTTCGCGTCAATCTATACAAGAGTTCTATCTTATGTTGTCCTTGTGAACCACCATCCCCCTTAACAAGAACCGTGGTCCCCAGATCAGCTTCAACTACGTTCTCTACGAATAGTGGGGTAGTTTTGTCTCCTAACCGTCTGTTGAATTTTACCAGGATCGTATCGCCTACCAAAACCCTAATTTGCCGAAACGGATTATTTCTGCCTAGCTGTTCCTGCTGTGCTTTCCTAAGCTTTTCAACTATGTCCGGAGCAAGGTCAAGGCTGGCATAGACAGCATCAATTGGCTTTTTCTTCGTTACAGAGTGATATGTTATATTATATACTATGGCTGCTTGGAGAAACAGTTGGAGAATATCATCTATCTTCCGCTGTAGCTTCAAACACCTGGCTATCTCTGACAGAGTGCTGTGACATCTTTCTACCTGTGTAATGGGTAACGACTAACAGGCTGGATGTTGCTCTCCCGATATGACCCGCACGTTACGTGGTTCCGGCTCTGGCTCGTCGGTGGCGTGGTGTTAGGGGGTTTGGCCAATATCGGGTGCCTTGTCGGGAATTATTATTATTTAATTAAACAAACGTGCGAACAAAATAGAACGAAATAAGCTACCGGATGAGCTAAGACCGTGAACTGAGACATACTACAAGAAGAAACAAAAAAAAACAGAAGACACAAATTTGTAAAGTCGGTCCGAATCACTCCTTGATGTTTTAGGAGCTAACAATGCCCTCCCTTCCGTGATCATGGCTTTTCCGCATTATTAAGAGTTTTTTCTTACCACGATCCCTTTTTTGGCAAGCGCTACTGAGGCGGGTTTAGGAAATCAAAAAAATTGGGTTTTAAGCAGACATTATAAAATAATTTTTTACTATTAAAATGGACATATTAAAATTTTGAGGGTACTTAAGCTTCTTCGCATGGCAAAATTTAAATTAAGAAAATGATATAAAAATGCAAACGTTTATTGCAAACGTAGGTTTTCAATCCGAAGAAAAAATCGTAAAAATTATGGTTCATCCTCAAATATAGGGTTTAAAAGGTAAAAATGGTAGAAGTGATCGCTTGCCAGGTAATATTTAAAGGGTTAAGGTAATATTTAAAGGGTTCAATGGGGTTATTTCAATTTAGAATTATAAATATAAAAATGTTTGGAATTATTGTTGGTTAAACAAACTCACTCATTTACTGCATCCACCGTCGAAAGCTTTCGCTGGCTGCTGCGCTGTGAAAAAAATGCTTATCGCACAAAAAATAATATTTCTCTAAGATGAACATAACTTTGTAACCGCGAATTCCTGACTTAGGGAATTTTTTCTGGTTTTTATCTCACTCCACCATATTTACAATTACTCCCTAAATTCACAATATTTCTTTTCTTTTAAAAAATAACATTTTAACTTAATATAAGCTCATTACTGCTGTTTTACATTTTCTTATGACTATCCCTTTCAGTTCTTTCTCTAGAGTCCAATGAACCCTCTGGGGGACATTTGGGAGCTATGCTCTATCGCACCTTCACTAACGAGATGATCCACCTCGTGCTATTCACCTATCACCTATTTCGCTTTGGCGATCAAAACTGCAACGGGGCTCTCGCACTGATTCAGTCCGTCTCGCTCAGTCCCTCATACCAACATGCAATGGGGCCTGAACTTGGAGCTTTATTCATCTTCGGTCTCGTTCACAAATATCAGGTGACCTGATTACATTGCAGCTGGGTCAGAGTGCAGGGCTTTTGATGGAGGGATTTTTTTGAAAATTCAAATCATTCTTTAACAGCTAAGCACTACTTAGGTATTACATTGCCTAGGGATCACCAAACTTAACCAAATTATCTGGGCTGGGTCGGGGTGAGGTTAGGTTTACTTATGGGTCACATTATCCCCTCTAATCCTCTCAAAGATTCCCTTTTTAAGCTGACTTTTCTAAAAAAAACTGAACAATTTTTTTAAATAAAACCACGAGACTGTAGTCTCCTTGCGCCGAGGGCCTCCTGCAACCGCACCAGGGGTTTCGCCGAATTCCGTCGCGACTTCGATGCTTGTGACCCGCGTACTGCCTGTTCCCAGAGCTTTGCCTCTGTCGCTTAGGTATTCTGCTTTTGGGAGCGATGCTGTTGCGGCCTAGCCAAAAATAATTTCGCGGACTTAGAAATCTTCTCTCTTATAATTTTCACAATTATCTGCTACAACTTTTTAATTGAATTTATGTTTTACCACTTTCAACTGCACTGGTCTGGGTCTCGATGTGAAAAGACAGAAAAGACAGACCTCTAGCCTAGTGATACGAGGAACCCAGGGCCAGCTATTCGGGAGTTTTTTTGCCGAGTTTAACCGGTTACAAATTTCTCCACCCATTTCTATCGCTTTCTATCGCATTTCTATCACTAACAGTCCCTAAACCTACCCGTTCCTTCACGACAGTTTTAGAGCCAGTCGCTTCAAAACTGCATCAGCAATCCATCCGATACAAGCCGTTACCAAAATCAGGCTTGGGGGTGAATTTAAAATTCTCAACCCACAAGGCTGACTAGCCTGCAGCTAAGCCTGACGAATTTTTTTGCATGGTACCGCCCGACAAGCTTTCCACTCAAATCCTCTAGTTCGTATATTGAGCTTCCTATCTTCCTTCTCACTCTAGCCTTTACAAATAGGGGAGCTAGCTTAGAATTGTAACCTACCTGAAAACAGCTCTGTTTAAAATTCCTCCGATATACTTCCTGCCCAACCTTGTAAGATACTTCTCGCGCCCTAAGGTTGTAATGTCGTTCATTCCTCTCATACTGTTTTCCCAATGTTTCAGCTGCTTTCTTTCTGATTACCTCTAGAGAGTCCTCACGGCTAAAAGTAGCTGCTTTGTCCTCTAGCATAGCCAACTTCCTCAATAAGGAGTACGTTGCACCAGATTTAATCATCTGCTGCCCAAAAACCATATAATAAGGTGTGGATCCCAGACCGGAATGAGTTGCTGACCTCAGCGCACAGCTGATTTTACTAAGATTTTCATCCCAGTCTTTTTGGTCGCTGCGAATATGTATTTGGACGAATGCCAGCAATCATAGAGCGATTTACCCGCTCCGAAGCATTAGCCTGAGGAGTGTGCACCGCAGTTAAAGTGTGCGTGATACGATGACTCCTAAGCATACCTTGAAATTTCTCGGATCTAAACTGCGACCCGTTATCGGAAACAATGCTCTCAGGAAAACCAAATGTGTGAAAAAGATCCTCTTCTAAGTACTTTAGTACAACATCCGCGATAAGTTTTTTCACGGCTCTAAGTAAAACAAATTTGGAATAATGGTCAAGCACAATAAAAATACCTATATTCCCACTACAAGACCTAGGATAAGGGCCTAAAAAATCAATGTAGAGACGCTGGAAAAACCTTTGCGACTCGACTGCCTTTCCCATAGGTGGCCTCAACGCCCTATTCGGAGCTTTAGTCATCCTACAACTTTCACAGGCTGAAATGTAGTCCTTCACGTCATTCACCATCCCTGGCCAGAAATAATATCGTCGAATTCGCTCCAACGTTTTGTGAACACCCCCGTGAGACGCTAATGGATCGTCATGCGATTTCTTTAGCACCTCCTGAATCATAGACTTCGGTATCCACAATTTCCACGCGTACGCATCATTGAGCAGTTCGCCTTTCGAATGTTTGGTGCGTCGATATACAAAGGAATCCACGATTCTCAGATCCGGAAAGTTATCCAAATTACTTTTAATTCCCTCCAATAACTGTATATACTCAGAGGACTTAAAATGTTCTGAGTCGATATCCACCAAAAACCCGTTCTTAAAATCTATTGCCGCTATCTGTTCATGCTCAACTCTAGACAAAGCATCGGGAACAACATTTAGCGTCCCCTTTCGATGCTGGATTGCAAATCGAAACCCTTGTAACTTTAAAGCCCACCATGCCAATCTAGTATTTAGATCATTCTGCGACATCAGCCACTTCAAGGACGCGTGATCCGTGAGACGGTAAATTCAAGTCCTTCGACATAAGCTCGGAATTTTTTTATGCTTACTAAAGCCGCAAGGCACTCCTGCTCTGTAACTGTGTAATTCCTTTGCGCTTTATTTAATTTCTTTGATACAAAGGCTATAGGTAATTCGTCCCCAGTAATAGACTTTTGCACTAGGACCCCTCCTACTCCAGTCTTACTAGCATCACAATGTATGAAAAAGGGTCTCTCAAAGTCTGGGGTCTGTAATACCGGCGCACTTCCTAAAATAGCCTTCAACTTCTCAAATGCCTCTTTACCTTCTTGGGTCATCACAAATTTACGTTTTTTTTGTAAAAGATCGGTCAAAGGAGCCGATACTGAAGCAAAATTTTTTATAAATTTCCTGTACCAACCGGCTAATCCCAAAAAGCTTCTTAACGCCTTGAGTGATGTTGGTAACGGAAAATTTGTAATGGCCGAGACTTTGTCAGGGTCCGTACGAATACCACTCTCACCTATTATGTGGCCCAAATATTTTACGGTTCTCCTACAGAACTTGCTCTTCTCCACATTCAAGGTTAAGTTAAATTCTTGGATCCGTTTCGCTACAGTCTCCAAAACTTCCAAATGCTTATCAAACGTATCGGAGATAACCAATAAATCGTCCAGGTATACAAAAACTTCGTTTCTGAGTGATGCAGGTATTACCTTGTCCATTAACCTCGTCATGGTTTGTGGAGCGTTGCAGAGGCCAAAAGGCATAACTTTTTAATGATACAAAGGCCGCCCTGGTATAGTAAATGCAGTTTTCGCTTTCGATAGAGGATCCAAAGGGATTTGCCAAAACGCGTCTTTTAAGTCAAGGCTACTTATAAAATTTGCCTAACCGGCTAAGTATGCCATCGATCTGGGAAAGCGGATATGCGTCCTTTTCCGTCACTGCGTTAACCTTTCTGCTATCGAGACATACTCTTACTTTACCAGGCTTTTGGACCAGTACTACTGGCAAAGACCACGGACTCTCGGACTCCTCAATAACCCCAAGTTTCAGCATCCTATCAACCTTGGCATATAGCAATTTTTCAATGGCCGGCGATACTGGGAAATGCCGTTGCTTAATGGGCTTCGCTGTCCCCAAGTCTATTGCATGGCTTAAAACGGAGGTCCTACCCAGTCCCGATAACGCAAATAATGGAAAGCTTTTAATAACTTTTTCTAATTTAAGTTGCTGCCATCTCGATATCGAGTGCTGCTCCGCATCTCCTGAGATCTCTGAGATAGCTAGGGTCGGCAGCAACAGCTCATAAGCTGTCCCAAAATCTATTCCTAAATAAATATCTTGCCTTAGAGAGGGGATTATATGAAATTCTAATTCTCTTTTAATTTATTTATATTCTAGTCTGTCTTAAATTTTCCTATTATTTGTTGCTTGTTTCCATCGGCAGTACATGCACCAGCTAAAACCTTTTTAAAAGGCTTTCTACTGCATATATATTCCTCAGCCAGCTGCCCACCTATACACTATATAGCAGCGCCTGTATCTAGTAATCCTCTTCTTTTCTTTTCTAGTAAAGTAACTACTGCGTATGGCCTATTGTCGCCAACATTTTTCCTAATACTAGCAATTTCTTTTATTGTCTTCCAGTAATTTTTTTTTTTTGCCGACTGTTTCGCGAGACAGACCTAGCCTCGTTCGTCAGTATTGGCAAGTTTAATGTTTGGAACTTTTTCAACTTGGTATGCCAGACTTGCAATCCCAAATCTACGGAAGGTGGATTTTCTACACTAAGCGCTCCCTCCCCTCTAACTAATGCTGGTCCTCCAAGCCTGACTGTCGGTTGGGAACACTTGCCTTGGAACGCGGTGTTGCAGTGTTCCTGTGGGAGTTTTTTGTACATCTTTCACAAGAGGGTTTGTAAGCGTTAGGAAGGCCACAACCATAACAAAAAATTTTCCTTTTTGATGCGCAATCTTGGTATCTATGCCATTCCTTTCTGCAGTTCCAACATACCAAGGAAAATGCTCATATCTCCTATTGAAGCTCATCTTCCCCAAATTGTACTGCACCGTCGCCTTCCCCCTCTTCGCAAAGTTCACTAATCAGTTTTCTTAAAGGGAGTGGTTTTTGGTAACCGTGGTGTTTACGCATCTCTTCTATAAAGAAGTCCCTTTTCCTAACCGTATCCCTCAAATTCTCCATGGACTCAAAGTTTAAATTCAGAATCTCATGCTGGATTTCTGGACGTAAATTACGCCGCACTATTTCCACTAGAGTTTCGTCGGATATGGGCTTGCTAAGTCTGTCAGTAAGCTTTAAAATGGAACCATAAAAGCTTTCAAATGATTCCTTATCCCTCTGCTTTCTGTCCCTTATCATTTGACGAATATCTACATCGGTTCTTGAATCCCGGAATTGCTTCCTTAAGACTGCAATCGCAAAGCTCCTGCCATCGCACCACTCCTACGGTCTTATGATGACGCCAAAAGAAATCAGAGGCCTTTCCTTCGAATAGCATATTTGCATTCCCGCATAAGAGTGAGAAATTCCCCTCTAATGTCTGATGTGTCAGAGCCTCGACTCTGTAAATGAAACTATCTACTACTATTGTGTCTCCCGATCCCGAAAACCTTAATTTCCAGTTCGATAATATGTGCCCCACTTTGTCGGGTCTTTGTGCCAAATCCGAGCTTTGGGATCTGGAGCTAGTGGGTCTCTGTTGAACCGTATAATGCTCTGTATGTGGCACGTTAATTCCCAAAACCTGCTCTAGGGAGGAATTCCTACTTGTATTAGGATTGATCGTTGCCCTTTGTTGATCTATATTGCTCATTTGCGCTTCTACATTTGTTTGTATTAGGTTGGCCATCCTCTCAGTGAGCTGAGTTAGTAGCTCGTTTTGCATTGCCTTTACGGCTGCACAAATTTCTGCGGTTATTTGACTCATTTCTTCTGCTGGTGTATTGTCGCCTGCGTTGTGATCCTGCCTAGACCGCTCCTGGCTGGTTGAAGCTGATAAGTCCAACTCGCTTCCACTGCGCGAAATTGTTTCGAGCCTTGTACGCTGCCTAGTTTGAATTGCTGAAGTCGGAGGTTGCGAAATACGTTGGTCGATACAGATTGACTCACAAATCGGACAAGTTCTTTTGACTGCTAAATGTGTCCTCAGGCGCGCTTTATGGAATACATGCTGACACTTGGTTTTATAGCTATCAGTTGCCCTGATCTCAGAGTTACACAATTTACACTCAGAACTAGGAGGATGTCCCTCTTTTTGAGGCGATCGATCTAAACCCATTAATGTCTACGTTTACTTATTTTAAATTCCAACTTCAACCAATAATGAATGAGGTAATAATAAAAGGGTAAATAATAATATATGGTAAATAAATAAAATAAATAATAATTAATTAAATAAATAAATAAAATAATATGAGTTGAATATGATTAAAGTTTTTGATACTTGTAATTTAAACGTAATTTTGATTTCCTTCAACCTACGCACGCTGAAACGCTGCCAGCTATCGACCGTCTTTACAAAAATGTAAATAAATTAATATATACGTTTATACTTAAAGAATTGGTTCTCAACAGAGTTTTTATCCGTGGTCACGAGATCTACTTTGAAGTAAAGTCAACATGCATTCCAAGCGTCATATATAGCTCTTCAAGAATAACCAAAGATTAATGATGAAAAGAGGAAAAGAAAAATAAACAAAGAATTGGGGAGCTATTACTGAGACTAAGTGGTCAGTAGCCAACTGCTAGCAGCTTAGCAACTGAATCCCAATCCTATGTCTCAGTTAGCCGACTACTTTTTCTCCTCCAGTTGTCACTTTTGAACCCACATGTCACTGGACAGAATATCTGCCTAAGGCTGATCATCCTGTATTCCAAAAGACGATCCAGGAACCAAAAATGACAAAAGAACTTGCAGGAAACTAGATAGTTGCCGCTAAGTAAGGTGATGTCTCCCCCACCTAACTTTTGACAACTGACCCAATTTAGTCGTTGAGGAGTAAATAAAGCTAGTTAAATTTTGATTATAGCAAGAAACAGTTACGGTCTAAATTTTATTGAGTTTCCTAGACTTAATATTCTTTAAAACTTTTCCAAAAAAAATCTAGCTTCACGATTGGGCGCCAAAATAATAATAATATCTTTTTAATTATAATTCATTACTGTAATGGGTAACGACTAACAGGCTGGATGTTGCTCTCCCGATATGACCCGCACGTTACGTGGTTCCGGCTCTGGCTCGTCGGTGGCGTGGTGTTAGGGGGTTTGGCCAATATCCGGTGCCTTGTCGGGAACTATTATTATTTAATTAAACAAACGTGCGAACAAAATAAGCTACCGGATGAGCTAAGACCGTAAACTGTGACATACTACAAGAAGAACAAAAAAACAGAAGACACAAATTTGTAAAGTCGGTCCGAATCACTCCTTGATGTTTTAGGAGCTAACAATGCCCTCCCTTCCGTGATCATGGCTTTTCCGCATTATTAAGGGTTTTTTCTTACCACGATCCCTTGTTTGGCAAGCGCTACTGAGGCGGGTTTAGGAAATCAAAAAATTGGGTTTTAAGCAGACATTATAAAATAATTTTTTACTATTAAAATGGACATATTAAAATTTTGAGGGTACTTAAGCTTCTTCGCATGGCAAAATTTAAATTAAGAAAATGATATAAAAATGCAAACGTTTATTGCAAACGTAGGTTTTCAATCCGAAGAAAAAATCGTAAAAATTATGGTTCATCCTCAAATATAGGGTTTAAAAGGTAAAAATGGTAAAAGTGATCGCTTGCCAGGTAATATTTAAAGGGTTCAATGGGGTTATTTCAATTTAAAATTATAAATATAAAAATGTTTGGAATTATTGTTGGTTAAACAAACTCACTCATTTGCTGCATCCACCGTGGAAAGCTTTCGCTGGCTGCTGCGCTGTGAAAAAAATGTTTATCGCACAAAAAATAATATTTCTCTAAGATGAACATAACTTTGTAACCGCGAATTCCTGACTTAGGGAATTTTTTCTGGTTTTTATCTCACTCCACCATATTTACAATTACTCCCTAAATTCACAATATTTCTTTTCTTTTAAAAAATAACATTTTAACTTAATATAAGCTCATTACTGCTGTTTTACATTTTCTTATGACTATCCCTTTCAGTTCTTTCTCTAGAGTCCAATGAACCCTCTGGGGGACATTTGGGAGCTATGCTCTATCGCACCTTCACTAACGAGATGATCCACCTCGTGCTATTCACCTATCACCTATTTCGCTTTGGCGATCAAAACTGCAACGGGGCTCTCGCACTGATTCAGTCCGTCTCGCTCAGTCCCTCATACCAACATGCAATGGGGCCTGAACTTGGAGCTTTATTCATCTTCGGTCTCGTTCACAAATATCAGGTGACCTGATTACATTGCAGCTGGGTCAGAGTGCAGGGCTTTTGATGGAGGGATTTTTTTGAAAATTCAAATCATTCTTTAACAGCTAAGCACTACTTAGGTATTACATTGCCTAGGGATCACCAAACTTAACCAAATTATCTGGGCTGGGTCGGGGTGAGGTTAGGTTTACTTATGGGTCACATTATCCCCTCTAATCCTCTCAAAGATTCCCTTTTTAAGCTGACTTTTCTAAAAAAAACTGAACAATTTTTTTAAATAAAACCACGAGACTGTAGTCTCCTTGCGCCGAGGGCCTCCTGCAACCGCACCAGGGGTTTCGCCGAATTCCGTCGCGACTTCGATGCTTGTGACCCGCGTACTGCCTGTTCCCAGAGCTTTGCCTCTGTCGCTTAGGTATTCTGCTTTTGGGAGCGATGCTGTTGCGGCCTAGCCAAAAATAATTTCGCGGACTTAGAAATCTTCTCTCTTATAATGACTAATGTTTCCCCCAAACGCTTACCTTCAGAGTCAATACCAACTGACTACGTTCCAAATTTTCACAATTATCTGTTACAAATTTTTAATTGAATTTATGTTTTACCACTTTCAACTGCACTGGTCTGAGTCTCGATGTGAAAAGACAGAAAAGACAAAAACTCTCTTCCTTCACTTCTTAGCGAACGGTCGTGATTTTTTTTTGCGCTTGCGATAAACTCTATTTTTGCCAAACGCGGGTTTGAAACCTTAATTTAAACACTTTGTTTTCATTATTAATATTGTGTCTTAATATTAAAGTTATACCCGTATCGCTACGCGCTTGTGCAGTGCCATATTTGGGTGAGCATTTAATAAAACTAAAAAGTCGCAATCCAAATATAGCTCTGCTTCTTTTTTACTCTCTGCCTTTTTAATTTTTGCAGTTAATTCTGCTCTTATCTTTTTGCGCGCATTTCGTTACACTTGCTCTCTCCCGTAGCTCTCTCTTTACTATCACTCTCCTCTACCTACTCCTTTACTAACCTTAGTTGGTACAGTGATTGAAGGCTTATTTGTTTAAAATAAAAAACAAAAAATAATAGAATATTTAAAAATTATAAATTAATTTTT
>JAJJHT010013788.1:88404-115858 GCA_021223865.1 Drosophila pandora | reverse complement strand
AAAGATCGAATCGTAGCAGAAGCAAAGGCAGGCTCATTATCGCAGTATATGGTCCTAATGCTAGGAAAAACATTTACCAGCTGCAAAATGGGAGACTTAACATCTTCAATGGTCCACCAGGAAATGGGCTGCACCAAGAAGAACTTAGAAAACTTGTCAACTGCCGTGAGGAAATATTTCCCGGCTGTTGAAAAAATATCAATATGTAAAATTTCTCCCACGCGCGTGGGTATTGGAGTCACTCCAAGCTCTTGTTTTTTTGGATGCCTTGCGTACTTTCCCTTATCGCAAACCCTACAATTCAGAACCACTTCGGATGCTATCTTACCCATCTTTGGAAAATAATAGTCGAGTAAAACTCGCTTAACATTTTTTTGGGCAGCTCTATGAGCCCTGTTATGCTGTGTGACCATTATTTCCATTTGCTCGTCCCTCCTAGCAATGTCTGTCACCCAATATCTGCAGTACCAGAATTTGGTAGCGGGAAATAGCCTCACCAATTTATCCTGAATATTGGCCAGAGTCGGCAGCTCGCAGTGTATTGCATTTACCACGTTAGGAGTTACAACATTCTTTATCTGGTCTATCAGACTCTTCTTACTGCTAAACGAAATAAGGTGCCGTGTCTTTGATCCGAACAGTATAAATGTCCTACGATTCGGAGTGACTGTTTCTTCCAGAATTATCTGGTTCTGGTAGCAGTTGACCGGTTAGTCACTAGCTTCGATAACATAAGTTAACGACTCTTCGCTGTGTACCGTCGCGATATCAGACTCTGGCTCATTCTGCAAAGCATAAACATTCTGACGCGACAAGGCGTCCGCTACGTAATTCTCCTTTCCCGGCTTATAAAGAACCTTAGTACCGCTCTCTTCGATATGCGCTTTCCAGCGCTTAATCTTAGAGTTTGGGTTTTTATCCGAGACTGCAAATTTAAGCGGCTGATGGTCGGTGTAGATAGTAATGTCGTTCTTTCCGTACATGTAATAGCGGAGGGAGTCCAAGGCCCACACAATCGCCAAAAGCTCCCTCTGATTTGTGGCGTAGTTTACTTCCCTGTCCGTTAGTGTTCTCGAAATCATGGTTATCGGTCGTTTATTTTGTGACAAAACCGCACCTATACCCGTAGATGAAGCGTCCGTAGTCAGGTCAAAAGGCCGCGAAAAATCTGGATAGTGTAGAATTACATCTTCAGAAGCCAGAATACTCCTGAGTCTGTCAAACGCATTGACTTGGGCATCATCAAAATCAACAGTCATATTCTTTGACCGAAACTTGCTAACTTTGTCAGCTTCTCCTTTAAGGATATTAGTCAAGGGCCTCGCTATCGTTGCGAAATCCTTGATAAAACATCGGTAATAGATCGCAAGCCCCAAGAAAGACCTTAGCTCATAAACGTAACCATAAACGTAAAAGTTTTTAGAATTCTTTAATGGCCCTCACCTTTTCCAAGCTTGTTCTGATACCCTCTTTGGAGACTACAAAACCAAGATAATCGACACTTGCCATAAAAAATTGAGACTTTTTCCTTGACACTCTCATCTTAGCATCGTGCAAACTTCTAAGAACTTCGCCCACATGAGATAGATGTTCTTCTTTCGTTCTTGAGAAGACGATAACATCGTCTACGTATACGTAGCAGAAACGTCCAATTTTATCTATTTTATCATCATCTATGGCCCTTTGGATGATGCTGGATGCGTTTTTCAGACCAAATGGCAGACGGCAAAACTAATATTTTCCACCGTTTACGGAAAAAGATGTCTTCTCTCTATCGACTTCTGCGAGATTAATCTGGTGATACCCAGACTTTAGGTCAAGAGTTGTAAAAAAACTTGCCTTTCCTAGATTTGAAAGTATCATGGAAATACTCGGCATTGGGTATTTGTCGGGTATGGTTTTCGAATTTAATTTTCTAAAGTCAATAACTAACCTTTTATTAGAAGAACCTGAAATATCGGTACCCTTCTTTCCCACAAAGAAGGGACTACCGTTGGACTCGAGTTCCTGCGCCAGCGCAAGTGCTGACGGCAAATTTCTGGGTTGCGTCGCAAATAGAATGTCTGTGAGATTTTTTTTAAGCCGGAAATGAATACGCGCAGCGCATTTTCGTAATGTGTGTCGTTCATAAGGCAAGCCTGATGAGGTTCATGTGTCATGGTCGTTTTATTGCTAATAAGGGTTAGTTTTTTTTCTACCTCCTCGTAAAACTGGACAATTGACATTGGGCCTTGTCTTAATGTGGATAATTCCTTTTCAAGAAGGTGCAAAGGACGTGTTGGCACCTAGTGCCAAGACCTACCACCCTATATGCACATTTAGTAATTTGATCCAATCAATATGCATCAGCATGTCGCAATGTACAAACCCACTAACCGATTTTTTCACCTATAAATAATTAGTAATAAGCATAAAACTATATCCAACCTATTAACCCAGCACTAGTAGATGGCGCCAGAAGCAGAATCAGCATATCAGCGGGAAGAATGACCGACTGACCGATAACCAGCTAAGCCGAAATGCGTGTGCGAGCAGTACATGAACAAACAATCTGAGTCAGCAGACTCAGAGGTGGGGGAACCTGGCATTAACATTAGTTTTAGCACGTCCATAACATTGACCTTTTAATTTAGCATCTTATATAAGAGTTGTTCTTCTGAAATAAAGATAGTTCCGAAATCAGAGTCAATCGTCTCGTTACTCAGTGTCTGAACCACGGCACTTAAAATCAACCTACTTCGAGTGATCCTGTGTAAAACGATTCACAAGTAGAATCCGCGGCGTACCAGTCTACTTCTAGTGTTGCTCCCGTGAAGCGGACCACAAGTAGACCCCGCGTCACCTCATTACTTCGCGTGTTGCTCCCGTGAAACGGACCACGAGTTAATCCCGCGGCATACCAGTCTACTTCGAGTGTTGCTCCCGTGAAACGGACCGCCAGTAGACCCCGCGTTACCTAACTACTCCAAGTGTTGCTCCCGTGAAACGGACCACGAGGAGACCCCGCGGCATACCAGTCTACCTCGAGTGTTGCTCCAGTGAAACGGACCACCAGCAGACCCTGCGCTATCTAACCTACTTCGAGTGTTGCTCCCGTGAAAACGGACCGCCAGTCCCGATTCCGATAAGGAATCAGCCGAACCACCATACTACCGGTACTTGAGGAAAACCACCCCAGGTTTTCAAGCACATCAACTCCAGCCTGATCACAGCAAGCGTCTGGCCAACCCGAGCAGTCCCTTGCAGAATCCAGGTAAATTTAGTCAAGACTATTTACGGTCTTTGACTACGACTCCGGGACCTACCGTTACTCCCGTGAGTTCAAGTTTGACGTAGTTGCCGCATAACGCTCTACGGATGAAAAGGACGCTTATTTTAATGTGTAAAATCAAGGCGGCTAATGATCGCAACAAAATGTAGAACAGTATTAAAGGAAGATAAAGCACGGTTCGCAGCTCCCTTAATACGATTTCGATTTTTAAAACGGCTTGGTGGTGCCTTGAGTTGCCGTCGTAGGGTCTGAATATTTCAGGAAACATATTCTTCTTCTGAACCAAGAAAATCTGGCAGAGATTTTACGGCATCTAGACCCTCATTACACTCCACCCCGCTTTTGATCTGTACTGGCTCGTGCGGTTTTACTTCAGGGATAGATAGTGTTGCCGCCTTAAACTTGTCTGTGACCTGTTTCTCTTCGAAATCTTCCTTCTGTGCTTGCAGTCCAGCCGCGACCGCAGCACTTATAATTGTTTGTTAATGTTGTGGGTCCATCGTACTGACGCCTAGTCGCTCACGGTCAGCCCTCTTCTTCTCTAGCACTAGTCTGTTAAATCGCTCAATTAAATCGTCCGATTCAGCTCCGGACATTAGAGTATCAACTTCGGATATTAGAGTCTTAGAGTATCAATAAAGTCGTCGGTCAAAAGTTAACTAATCAAAAGCGAAACTGTCAACTCAATCTATTATGCTGTTAACAATCTATTATTGCCGTATTCCCACTTTTTAGTTTTCAGTTCAATTTGGCGATGTTGAAAAAACTTCTACTTTCATGCTTTATTTTTAGTTCACTTATGTTTAATCCCTCTCGGGTGCCACTATCTTTTTACTAGGGTAAATGCTTTCCTTCGCTGCCCAGAGCGTTCCACTTAGGTGTGATGACACTTTTATGTTCAATGTTGAGACTGCGGGTTTGTATTGTTACAGCAACCAGTAAGGGTCCTGGATCTAGTTGGGCGCCAAATAAGATTCCTGCGGGTTCCAGCGTAGTGGACGAGGCTTCCAAAGATGCAGACTACCGGGATTCCGGTTGCACCCCTTTCACGCGTGCTGTGGCGAAGGCCAGCGGCAATCTGCGTATAGTCGCATGAGGAGACTCGACGGAGTCTCGATCAATAGCCTCGAAGTTTCCCACTCGAAACTTATTTCACGTGGATTAGGAGTCGGGCAAAGAATATATTCGGATGCTTCATTATTTTAAAGCGTCTCGATTGACCGCTAATCTCTAACTAACAAAGCTAAAAAAGACAAAAAAACCAATTCTCTTTTGAACTTCAGCTTTGGTGCCGTTGGAGCTTATCGGCAAGTAAGACCGCTAGCCTAGGCAAAAAACTATCAATCGTATGATTCGTAGCGATGATGCTCTAATTCGCCAGAGCAGCATCTACGCATACCTCGAAACGGCTCTACTTTAAGAAGTCAGTAAAAGAAGTCTTTAAGAAGTCAGCCGGTTGACTATTGTTAACTTATATATGGAAAACACTTCTTAATAAAAACAGACCATAGACCTTTAATATACATTTTCTCAATAATCAATCCCAGTTCTAAACTGACACGTATGAGGCTCGAACTAGAAGAATACGACTTTATAGTCGAGTATTTAAAGGAAAAAGATAATTATGCAGCTGATGCGTTATCAAGGATAACCATCAAAGATCTACAAAATATAACTAGAAATATATTGAAAGTCACTACTAGATATCAAAGTAGACAAAATTTATTTTTGCTCGGATTGAGTTTTATATGACTATATCCTTGGACGGCCTAGAGGCGGCTTTGGGATGATAGGCCAACAAAAAATTAGGTAATCAATTCTTTTGTTGCACACATTTGTTCATCCACAGATAAGCGTTGGCGCATCGGAACTAATTGATACTTGTCATTGAAATGAGTCTCGAGCGGTCGTATTTTGTATAAAGGATCGTGGTCGGCAGAATCCTTGGAGGGCAACTTACTGTTGTCATTAAAATGCAAATTTCCTCATATTTTTTCAAAGCGATTTCTTGACATTGCGTTTTGTATTGTTCCAAATGCGTACTCCACCCTATGAACGAACATTTGGGTAGCGAATAACTGACATCAAAATAAAATATTTATTGGCATTTTATTTTGATGTCAGTTTTTCGTAGAAAGAATTGTAGAATTTCTAAATTTGTTGTGGAAAACGAAGTATTGGATCCTTTTTGACAGCATACAAATTTGTTTACTAAGTGATATGTTCAATAATAGTATAATAAAAAACAAGAAATGAAAGCTAACTTCGGGCGGAGCCGAAGTTGATATACCCTTGCAGTTCAGTCTCAGTCCGCTAGGTGGCGCCACGCATCTTATATTATTAAATATATAGCGGATCGTATATAGTCGGCCGATCCTTATGAAATTTGGCATATTGAATTATTTTGCCCAAAGAGTAATCTGTACAAAGTCCCATCTTTCTAACTTAAAAAACACCAAAGTTATGCCGATTCCGATCGTTCTATGACAGCTATAGGATATAGTCGGCCGTTCCGACATATATACTACCTGCAAGGAAAAAAGGTATGTGTGCAAAGTTTCAACTCGATAGCTTTAAAACTGAGGGACTAGTTTGCGTAGAAACCGACAGACAGACGGACATGCTTATATCGAATCAGGAGGTGATCCTGATCAAGAATATATATACTTTATAGGGTCGGAGATGTCTCCTTCACTGCGTTGCACACTTTTGACCAAAATTATAATACTCTCTGCAAGGGTATAAAAATTGAAAACACGTGAATGGGGTATCCAGATTTTGAAGTTCTCCGAGGTCAGGCTCATTAAAGGATATTGCAGATATATCCATGTATAGGTTCATTTGGAACCACAACATCTTTTTAAAAAGCGGTGCTTTTGGATCCATAGTCCAAACAGATCCACATTCAGCTATTGTGCTTTATTTAACATGAGCAGTATTATGATAAGCAGGTGCTTTACGTTTGCGTTTCTGTGCTTAAGGTGAATTGGACGCAATCGAACTTGAGGGTGACAACCATTTTGCAAAACGAGTAGGACTTCCGCTTGAAGTTACACAAATCTCTCTACCCAACATAGATCAATGTCATGGTATCAATGCCAAAATCAATAGAATTTAATAATTTTTCAATCTCTACGTCGAAAAGAGCTGATAACTTATTTACATTATTCAGTTAATGCATTATTCAAGCAGTTATTCGTACTTAAATATGTCATAAGTTGCTTCTGTTTCTAAATTACTTTACAAATTTTTTTTCCCAAATTGTCCCAAGACCGCCTCTAGACGGGATATTTTATAATGGCAATAAAAAGCTAACGAAGGCTTATTTTTATTGTGGGTTTCGTATTTTGCGTCCTTGAGACTATCAACAACACGGAACAATTTTTTATTCCATCGGCAAACTATTTATATTATTTTAAAAAAATATTAACATTTTGGACTTTTTACAAAACCTACTTCATATGAATACAGCAGCTTGCGCAAGCTCTAGTATGTATTCCAAAGGCAACCAACTTAATTTTTGGACTTTCCCAAATTAGAAACAATGCAAAACCGAGTCAAAAGGATTGAAAAGAATAAAATAACGGTATTTTTAACATTACCCGTCTAGAGGCGGTCTTGGGCACTAGAGGGCTAATGGAGTTATTATACCCTTGCAGAGGGTATTATAATTTTGGTCAAAAGTGTGCAACGCAGTGAAGGAGACATCTCCGACCCTATAAAGTATATATATTCTTGATCAGGATCACCTCCTGAGTTGATATGAGCATGTCCGTCTGTCCGTCTGTCTGTCTGTCTGTCTGTTTCTACGCAAACTAATCTCTCAGTTTTAGAGCTATCGAAATGAAACTTTGCACACAGCCTTCTTTTCCTTGCAGGTAGTACATAAGTCGGAACGGCCGGGATCGGTCGACTATATCCTATAGCTGCCATATAACTGATTGGTCGGAAATGCCATAACTTTGGTGTTAAGATAGAGGGTTGGGACTTTCCACACATGTTATATTTGATCAAAATATCTTATGTACTAAATTTCATAAGGATCGGCCGACTATATCCTATAGGAATTGGCATAACTTTGTTGTTTTTTAAGTTAGAAAGATGGGATGGGTACAGATTCTCTTTTGGACCAAATAATCTGATTTGCCAAATTTCATAAGGATCAGCCGACTATATACGATCTGCTATATATCTAATAATATAAGATGCGTGGCGCCACCTAGCGGACTGCGACTGAACTGCAAGGGTATATAAACTTCGGCTCCGCCCGAAGTTAGCTTTCCTTTCTTGTTGAACTAGATCAATTTTTCCAAAGGCTTGAAATGCAAGCCGGTATATACAAAATCAGCCAACTCAAAGTGGCACCGTGGGAAAATATCTTTGAACATACTTCAATAGATAATTTTAAATTAATAAACAATAAAATATTGGAAAAATTAAGAGTAGCGCTACTCAACCCGGTGACCCAAATAACAAATTTAAAAGAAAAAGAAGCAATTTTGTCAATGTTTCATGATGATCCAATTCAAGGAGGTCATACTGGCATATCAAAAACTTTGGCCAAAGTGAAAAGACACTATTACTGGAAAAGCATGTCTAAAGATATAACTGAGTATGTAAGAAAATGTCAAAAAAGCCAGAAAGCCAAAATAACTAAACATACAAAGACCCCTTTAGCAATTACGGACACACCAATAAATGCTTTCGACAGAGTGATAGTGGACATTATTGGTCCACTGCTAAAATCAGAAAATGGCAATGAGTATGCAGTCACATTAATATGTGATTTAACTAAGTATTTAGTTGCCATACCTGTTTCGAATAAAAATGCTAATACTGTCGCTAAAGCAATATTTGAATCTTTTATCCTGAAGTACGGTCCAATGAAGACGTTCATTACGGACATGGGAACAGAATATGAGAATTCAATTATACATAGACGATTTGTGCAAATATTTAAAAATCAAAAATATTACATCCACAGCACACCACCACCAGACAGTTGGAACAATAAAAAGAAGTCATAGAACTTTCATGAGTACATACGATCTTACATATCGGTTGATAAAACTGATTGGGACGTATGGCTTCAACATTTTGTCTTTTGTTTCAACACGACCCCCTCTATGGCTCATACTTATTGTCCATATGAGCTAGTATTCGGTAAAACAAGTAATTTACCGAAACATTTTAATAGCATTGATAGTGTAGAAGCACTATATAATATAGATGACTATGCTAAGGAGAGCAAGTATAGCTTAGAAGTAGCCTATAAAAGAGCTAGAGTTATGTTAGAAGCAAATAAGAATATAAATAAACTACTATACGATCATAAACGTGTAACGGTATGGGTGATGAAAGGGACCCGTCTTCACAGGGGCACGCTATAGAGTCCGGCTCTCGCTCGTCGGCTTGGGGGTGGAGGTCTTGTTTCGGACGGATCGTACGTGTTACAAATTAATAATCTAAAGTCAAGAATTGAGCGTGCTAGCGACATAAAAATAGCAAGTTAGAACCGGTAAAGTGTATAGAAGATCAAATTTTATAGAAGGGGGATAGAAAAGGACGAGAGTGCGAAGAGGTAACTAGGCGGAACCACTGGTGTAGATATGGTCTCCAATTTGCCCTCCCAACCTATGATCATCATCCTTGAGACTGGTTCTGATGACCCCTTTATCCTGCGACCGCTAGGTCATTAGCTGAGTTCAGATGACTTAGATTTAGTTAGTTTTCATGATCGATATTAACAGGGTTTAATTTTCAAATAGACTTATGTGCTAATATAAAGATAAATGAACTCAAGTAGTTCGATAACTTTAAGGCTACAAATTGAATATAAAAAGTAGAAACAAAATTCTTCATAATGTTTTCGATTTAAATTTGTCTAACGTTCAAAAGGATTCAAAAGTAATTTTTAAAAGTGTTCATAAAGTACACAAGCATGGCTTCGATATGTAAATATACACCTTGAAGAGGTTTAGGTATTCTATTAGACTAAATTTGAGAGATAAATGGTGTACTTTTAGTCAAGCTTAAAGCTTTGTTATAAGTTTACGTTATTTAAATTTTGATAAATGCATAGACGACTAGGCGCGCTACAATGTTGGGCAGATTCTTATAAAATTTCTCAATAGGCAAATTTTCAATAAGGGGAATTTAAGATATAATAAAACCATGTACTAAACGACTCACATTGTTCACTCCGGATCCAGCGTAGAAAGATCGATCTTCCGAGGGCTGAAAGCTGTAAAGTGGCATAAAAGTGGTCATCCCCAAAATTATGCATTAAAATTTAGTGTTGTCTGCACAAAAGTGTAGAGATCCTCCTCGCTAAAAGATTCTGGAGATTGATGCTTGTATATAAAAGCTTTAAGCTTGCATACAAGCGTTTGTACACGCTGAGAGAAATTGGATTAGATAAACTTATAACTACAAAAAAAAATGAAATAATTTGAAAACAGGATGCTTGTGGTATGGAACCGAAATTGGATNTGAATTTGCTTTTTCTAATATTTTCTTATAGATGAATGACGTTCGATTAATGTATAGTTCCAAAAATTTTCAATTTATTCACAAGTATACAATATTACATAAATAACAATATTACAATTAAAAATTACAAAGAAATTACAATGACAATTTACCAATCATGTGCCATTTTCATTGTCAATTTCATGAATATCATTTCCTAATGTCGTGATAATTGGGTTATGGTAACTAAAGTGCGAGATATATACGTGAGCACTTAAATCCTTAATGAATCGTGCAAAAACTGCATCGATTGTTGTCCCGTGTCTAGTCGTGCTAGTGTTCCTATCATTAACAATATCCAAATTGAGTGTGTTTTTGAAAAAGTTCAATAACTCTACAGATTCTTCCCTCGCGAAATTAACATTAAAATCTCCCGAAATGATCATAGGAATTTCGTGATAATTCTTATTCAATAGCCTCGAACCACCCTCTGTATATGGCAGAAGCACATGGTGGATAAAATCTTTGATATCAGTAATCGATTTACCTGGTGAGATATAAATCGACACCATAATAATTGTTTTCCCATTAGCCAGAGAGCATTCTGAGGCGTGGCGCAGTTCGCTGGTGTCTGAGAGAGAGGAAAGAAGAGAAGAGAGACAACGTTCGTGAGCGGCTCCCCCACCTCAACAAGCGCATATGGTGAGAGAGGGACAGTGAACGGTGAGCGGTGGTGGGGGTACTCGCATTTTCGTGTCGATCCTGACTCGGTTTTACTCCGTCCCCGAAAATCCATTACGCGCCTAAAGAAGTTTCACTTCAAAAAAATGAAATAATTTGAAAACAGGATGCTTGTGGTATGGAACCGAAATTAGTTTGGACTTAAGTGACTAAGGAAATATTTATATATAAAAAAATTCAGTTTTATAATTAAGAAAATATCAAATTAGGTTAGAGACACGTGATTCCAATTCACATTCTTGAACTGGCAAAAAGGCATATTTATGTGTTTCAAGAATTTTACTGGATCCGAACTATTAGTGGCAAGGATTTAGTGGCGCGATTGTGGCGACGTGGTGTCCTTCTGGGGCTCAGGATTGACCCTCTAAGTCATTCATGTATTTAGATGTCGCGACAGGGCCGGAGCTCGGGACGAGGTATAAGAGATTTGGGAGCGTCGTCAAATCATTTCATCCACCAAATTTTTATCAGTCCCTCAACGAATTTCCCGTTTTATGTTTGATTTAGGATTAAGAGGGCCGAACTAAAAAAAATTATTACCCCTGGGTTAGGAGCACCGATCCGCACTTCTCACTTAATTACATACCCGCAGATCCGGCCCCTTTCAAATCTGATGAATTTGGCGGCTGGCCAAAGGCAGATAGCTCCTGCTAAATGCAGCAGTCCGGGCTTTTCGTAGATAATGCTCCTGGCTCTTGTTCACTCTATCTCCACTTTTCAGCACTTTGTTGTTTAATTTTTCTGTTCCACGAGGTTAAGGCCCGATTTTAAATCAACGTAGACGCGACTGTCCCTTACGGCTGCGCACACAAGAAAAGAGAGCGAAACTGCACGTCTCCGAGCTTTTAAAGCCAGCTGCAGCGGAAATGTCCCCGATCTAAAATCATCCTCCATATTTAGATCAACCCGCTAATCTTCCCTGATCAATACCCCTCCAGAGTAGACTAATCTCCCGCTGAGCTTAACCGGTACTAAATAGGTTTTCTAGCGCCACCTATTGTTAAAATCTAAGCGTCCCAAAATAACAGAACGTAATCTGTTCACTTTAAACGCTGCAATGAATTTAACGGCTACTCCATTCAAATATTGAGGTCTTCTTTTACCTATCTCGTTTAAATTATTGATTTTCTTCAAAGTCCCTTCAGACCACCGCTACAAAGTAAGGGATAAAGATATACCAGTAGGTGACCAAGTTTTATTAAAAAACGAGACACGTCATAAGTTAGATCCTAAATATACAGGTCCGTATATAGTTACGGAAATAGGAGATTGAGATAACATAGTTATAACAAATAATAAACATAAGAAACAAACAGTTCATAAGGATAGATTACAAATCTTTATTTAACAAATTGCACTTGGTATGGCCATACAAAGACACACATACATAAATAAATAAAACATATTTCATATTCTCTTAAAACATATTCTTTTAAACATATTCTTTTAATAACTCCATTTTCTTTGATTCTAATAACACAATACAAAAAATAAATTAAAAGCAAGAAAGGAAAGCTAACTTCGGGCGGAGCCGAAGTTTATATACCCTTGCAGTTGAGTCGCAGTCCGCTAGGTGGCGCCAAGCATCTTATATTATTAGATATATAGCGGATCGTATATAGTTCACCGATCCTTATGAAACCAAGTTATTTAGTTAGTACAACCAAGTTATGGCATTTCCGATCAATCAGTTATATGGCAGCTACAGGATATAGACAACCAATCCTTATGAAATTTGGCAGATCGTATACGTTTGCCCAAACTAGAATCCATAGAAAGTACCATCCTTCTAACTTCAAAAACATCGAAGTTATAGCATTTCCGATCAATCAGTTATATGGCAGCTATAGGATACAGTCGACCGATCCCAGCCATTCCGACTTATATACAGCCTGCAAAGGAGAAGGGTGTGCGCAAAGTTTCAACTCGATAGCTTTAAAACTGAGAGACTAGTTTTCGTAGAAACAGACAGACAGACAGACGGACCGACGAACCGACGGACAGACGGACATGCTCATATCAACTCAGGAGGTGATCCTGATCAAGAATATATATACTTTATAGGGTCGGAGATGTCTCCTTCACTGCGTTGCACACTTTTGACCAAAATTATAATACCCTCTGCAAGGGTATAAAAAAGGGGATGTATTAACTAGAAATTTTTATTATAAATATATCTTCTTTATATTACGTTATTTTTCAAAAGGAGGGAGATGTAGTATGCACATATATTGAATACCCACTGTACTGAAAGTTCTTAAATGGTACGCACTGTAACACTTTGTTGCAGTGTTTACATATTTCAAAGTCCCGAACATAAACTCCAAGTGGCCGAAATATGAACCGATCGCTATGGCTTAGCCCGCACACAGGAAGTGCTAGCGTCGGCATAAATGTAACGAACGGCCAGCATATGCATACCCCCTCGCGCCTCCACTCGAGAGTGCATAGCAATATATATAAGTTCATTCCTTTATACATAGGTGTATACGTACAGAACCGTCTCTCTGCTGCCGCCTGCGAGCAGCGCAGCTACGAGACTTATCCTTAGTTAAACTTAAAGAATATTGAAAAAGAACAGAGACACTTCGATCGTTGGAGCAGCACCATTGCTGCTCCAATCAAATAAACCAGAAAACCAAAATATTAAGAAATACAAAATAAAACTCAACTTATTTCAATGCACTAAAAACAATGATGGCTACATAATTCAATATATGGTAAATTTTGATCAATTTTTTCACTTAGGTGTACCGCGGAAACTGTGGGTGATGGAGCCTATGTTTGTTCTGGACTTTGGTTCAGGAGAGCCCAAGGGTAACGAAGCAGATGAAATTATGTGTGGAGATTTTTTATGTTGCCCTGTGTTATTTGCGCTTTTTTTTATTTATTTATTTTTTCCTTGGGAGACTAAAAAGAGGTGTATCAAACTAACAGTTTTAAACTAACTTAAGTTACAGTTAAGTTGACTGATACAAAGTTAGACGGCCCTAAAATCGATTGCTGGGTTGGAAGGTCGTAGCGTCACAGGCGGGATCTGCTAGAAACCCGAGTCAATCGTACAGCAAGGGGATTTGGGTGCGAAGACAGTTTTTCTTTGTAGGACTCTTTTTGCTTCTGAATTTCATCTTTCACTGCGAGGATTCCCAGATCCCGGTAGATGTTTTCGTTGCGAACATGCCAAGGTGCCCCAGTGATAGTTCTCAAGATTTTTGATTGTGCGCGCTGTTTGATGTCTATGTTGGTGCTGCTTGCATTCCCCCACAGCTGGGAGCCATCCAGATTGGCTTTAGGACTGAAATATAGAGTAGTATTTTGTAGTCCAGGCACAGTGGCGGCTGCTGGCTTTCACTTTTAGGTGCACCTTCTTCTATCACGAACGAATTACCTTCGTCTATCAAGGTGGACGCCAAGGTACGGTGCTTCGTTTGTTTTTTTTTTATTCTTTTATATTTATTGAATGTAACAATTAATTGTTATTCATAAAATTTTTAAAATTAATTATAATTAAGAGTTAGGCTAAATTATTCTAATAGAAAAACAATCAATTTAGATTTTATAACATTTTAGGGTTAATTCAGGGGAAAATAAATGTGACAATAGTTTATAATTTTTACACATAACGCGAAAAGGATCATGATTCGCAAAATTTGATCTGCAAAATGGTAACCAAAGGGGTCGAAAGGACATGGTTGACCTGTTTGGAACAGAAAAAGTATCTTTTCCAGTAAAAGTTTCGAGTCAACTTGATCGAGAATGATTTTATGAAGGAGCAATGCCCCAGCACAAGTACGACGTACCTGCAATGGTGGTAGGGCTATTAATTTTAGCCGACATGGATATGGTGGAAGAAGATCACCTGAGTCCCAGTTTAAATATTTTAAGGCAAATAAAAGAAACTGCTTTTGCACTGATTCAATACTTCTTTGATGAACCATATACTGCGGACTCCAAACGCATGAACAGTATTCCAGGATCGGTCGAACCAAAGAGATATACAACGTTTTAGTGGTGAAGGGATCATCGAACTCTTTTGACCAACGCTTGGTAAAAGTACTCCTCTGGCTTAATGAACTGTTACAGAAATATGTTCATTAAACGACAGCTTGTGATCGAGAAGAACTCCAAGGTCATTCATTAAAGGAACACGATCTAACAAGTAATTCCAAAGTGAGTACGAGATGACATGAGGTATGCTACGATTAAACGTCATAACCTTGCACTTTGAGCAGTTTAGTGAGATAAGATTATTAGAGCACCACAAGAATACTTCATCAAGGTCAAATTGCAGGTATCTATGAAGGAAGTGGTCAGAGAAAGAAAAGCAGAGCTTGACATCATCAGCATACATAAGTGTAGAAGTGTCGGATAAACAGAAGAGGTCCTAAGTGACTGCCTTGCGAAACACCAGATGTAACTTTTATAACATGAGATGTGATGTTCTTGAACAAAACCCGCTACGTACGATTCGATAGATATGAAGTCATCCACTGTATGATATTAGGAGGAAAACCTACAAGATAAAGTTTCCGGAGAAGGAGACGATGATTAACAGAATCGGAAGCTTTGCTAAAATCGGTGTAAACTACATCGGCTTGAATTCGTTTTAGATAACCCTGATGTTGCAGTTGCGATGTAAGCAGTTTCTCCAGCAGCTTGGGAATCGCAGAAATTTTATCAATTCCGCGGCAGTTCTCTATAAGTATTTTAGAACCTTTCTTATGAAGTGGAATAATAAAAGATTCATTCCAACTCTTGGAAAGGCATGAAAGGTCCAAAGATAAATTGAATAGGGTAGTAAGAAGGTAGCATAGGATATCGGAGCAGTGCCTGAGAATACAACTCGGTACATTATCAGGACCAGCAGAAAATGAGATATCCAAGGTTGAAAGAGCATTAGAAACATCGAGATGATTAAATTTAGACAAGTAAATATTTTTTAAATTATAAGAATTTAAATTATAAGAATCGGACGATTAAGTTGATTGAAAAAATGAAGCAAAGAAATTAGCACTACTTTGTTCTGAAGAATCAGAAATATTTTTATAAGTTAGGGAAGGAAGGAGCCCGGATCATTTCGGAAATTTTCCTTACATTTCACGATTTAACGCTTATAAAGTTGATTATTAAGAATAATAAACTGGTTGCGAATGCAAAGAAAGTTTGTCTGATGAAACAAAGATCCAAACTTAAGAACCATTTTGTAAGCTCTAGATTTCCTGTTCTTAAGACGAGAAAGGTTTTTATTAAACCAAGGCGGTTTCGTTGATGAAGACGATGAAACTACAGGAACAAATTTGTCTAACGCGTTGTGGATTACATCATAAAAAGAATCAGTAGCAGCATCAATAGAGTTAAAAGATGAAATATATTCCCAGTCAATTGCAGCTAAATAATTGCTAATAGCGTTGTAATCCGTTTTACGGAAATATTTAGTACGAAACTGAGCCTTATAGTCAACATAATTATTAGGGACATCAATTAACACCGAAACCAATAGTGTAGTATGGTGTAAGTCCTCAGGAAGCGATAATGGTAAAAACCGATTTACAGTCACAGAGGATATCATATTAGAGAAAATAAGCTCTAGAGATCTGCTAAGTGTGTTAAGGATGGAAAAAAGCAATTTCAATTAATTCATCAATAAATCATTGTGACAACTGGCATGCAAGGAATTGTCATCTTCACACGGGATCCAGGAGATTTGGGGAAGGTTGAAATCACCCATAATTAGGACAAAGTCAAAGTCATTGACTAATGATAAAACGAACTTAATAGCCTCAAGGTAAATATGAAAATGTGCAGTATCCTCAACCGATGGAGGTATATAGGAACAGGTCATAAATATATATGACACGGACCAACAGCTATTTTTACAGCGATGAACTCGATTCCGATCTGATTCGGGAAAGAGATTAGTTCAGCTGAGTATTCATTATTACCAGCAATGAGGACACCGCCTTGAGAGCTTGAGGGATCTGCATACCGTTTTGTGAAAGCGGAGGGCATGTTTGTCTATTAAGAGTAAACGTTACATGTTTACACTTTTGTTCGTTTATTTTAATGTGCCAATCGGACAGCCACCTTTCTACTATTATTAGATGATTAGCCAGTTGGTTTGTTGCTTGCGTTGGGCATCTGGAGCGACTAAGGATAGCGGAATTGTCGGCGAACGTTGACGTTGTGAGTTGTGCGTTTGTGGGAATATCCGCAGTATAGAAAACATATAGTCACGGGCAGAATGCGCTTCCAGCGAACTCCAGCTTCGATGATGTGGTCGCCCGAAGTAGCTGCGTCGCATCCCACTAAGAATACCCTATTGTAGAGGTAGAATTCTCGTAGCTTATGGGTTGGCAAATACGCTTAAATTTTTTGCATGAGTCCATTAAGCCAAACTCGGTCGAAAGCTCGTTCGAAACAGTTTTCTCGCTGTTCAAAGACTGAGCGTATTTCGGATGTTAATCTGTTCGCTTGCACACTTAAAAATTGGTGTGCCGGGATATTTTTGCAAGCTTCTGTGGTATTGATCGAGTTTGCAAGCATTTTTCAAACAATTTAGACAAACAAGATAGAAGGCTTATTGGTCTGTACGATGACGGAGTTGTATGGTCTTTTCCAGGCTTTGGTATCATTATAATGATGGATTTCTTCCACTTTTTTGTGAAATAGCCAAGATTTATAATACCATTTTATAGTTTGCAGACGACTATAGCGCATTTTGGAAGTTCGATCAGCATCTTTGGCGTCAGTAGATCACCACCGGGAGCCTTTTTTGGTTTTAGCCCTCTTATGACTTTTTTGATTTCGTTCGGCCGAAATGAAGGTGCAATTGACTGAGGGGTAGCCTCTGGCTGAATGACTGGCAGAAGGAATGAATTTGAGGCAGGGTTTGGCTGGAAGACACTTTGGAGATGTGTAGCGAATTTGGAGATGTGTCGGGATCTTCGTCGCTGCGAGCCACGCATCCCGAGAGTTTCTTATCGGGGTGGTCGTTTCGATTGGGGCGCTAAGATTTGGGTAGGCCCTCCACAGAAGATACTTTGTGCTTGTTGGTGAAAGATTCTGGATGTACCTAAGCAGTGCATTATCTTCCTGTTGGTGAAGAGCCTGGTCAAGTGATCGTGTTGCTTCCTTAAGGCGTTGCTTTGAAGCTGGTGATCTGCTGTTTTGCCAATCACGACGCGTGCGCCTCTTTTCTCGCACGAGCTGTTCGTTTTGCTGATTAGATTTGTGAATTTGGTATTTGTTTCAGTCTACTTCCTTCCCTTGAGGAGTAAATATTTTAGCTGCTGCACCGAGTACTTTTTTCAGGGCGCTCGTAGTGTAGTCGAAGTCGGATTCCATGTTAAACTCCGGGGCGAGTCCTTTGTCCTATGTGCCAGGCTGAGGGGATTTTCGGTTATTTCTGGGCTTTAAAGAAGCGTTAAAAGCATAGGCGAGTGGTCTGATGATAACTCCGAGACTACTTTGACACTTATTAGATTGCAAGGTATGTTTTTTGTCATCGAAAAATCAATAAGGTCTGGGAGCTTGCGTGGGTTGGTTGGCTAGTATGTGGAACTTCCAGGGGAAACATAGTCCAGTTTATTTCTCACATTTATAATTGCATTGTACAATGTCCTTCCTCTGGGAGTCACTAGATGTGATCCCCAGTGCGTGTGTTTATATATTTTTGATCAGGATAATCTCCTGAGTCGATATGAGCATGTTCGTCGGTACGTCTGTCCGTCTGTCTGTCTGTCCGTCTGTCTGCCCGTCTGTGTGTCAGTTTCTACGCAAACTAGTCTCTCAGTTTTAAAGCTATCGAGTTGATCCGTTGACTATATCCTATAGCTGCCATATAAATGGTTAATTGGAAATGCCACAATATTAGTGTTTTTTAAGTTAGAGGGGTGAAACTTTTCACATATATTATTTGGTCAAAATATTTTATATACAAAAAAAATATTTCATAAGGATCGGCCGACTATATCCTATAGCTGTCATAGAACGATCGGAATTGGCATAACTTTGGTGCTTTTTAAGTTAGAAAGATGGGACTTGGTACAGATTACTCTATGGGCAAAATAATTCAATATGCCAAATTTCATAAGGATCAGCCGACTATATACGATCCGCTATATATCTAATAATATAAGATGCGTGGCGCCACCTAGCGGACTGCGACTGAACTGCAAGGGTATATCAACTTCGGCTCCGCCCGAAGTTAGCTTTCCTTTCTTGTTTCTTATTATACTATTTCATATTGACAAACGAAGAGAAGGAGCTCGGATCATTTCGGAAGTTTGCCTTACAATTCACGATGTAACGCTTATAAAGTTGATTATTAAGAATAATAAACTGGTTGCGAATGTAAAGAAAGTTTGTCTGATGAAACAAAGATCCAGACTTAAGAAACTTTTGTAAGCTCTTGATTTCCTGTTCTTAAGACGGTTAAGAAGGTGTTTATTAAACCATGGCGGTTTATTTGATGAAGACGATGAAACTACAGGAACAAATTTTTCCAAGGCATCGTGGATTACATCATAAAAAGCAGCAGAGTCAGAATTCGTGAAACCGATCACTAAAAATGAGTCGGTTTTGTTTTTCAAATTAAATGTGGTCAATGTGTAGCTCGTAAGCAGTAAAAGTAATTCCCAAAATATAATTTCCAAAAAAAATTTATTATGCTAGTTATTGACATAAACAATTTCTTGACATTTTTTTTTCGTTTCGCTATATCTCATAATCTATTCGCTCAAATGGAATGAAATTTTCACAGCTTTTTACTATTTTGTCGTAGTTTATAATGAAATTTTTGTCAAAGCGAATTCTTTTTTATTTTTTTATTTATAAATGTTTATTTAAACAAAGTTTTTGCAAAATATCGTTCTGGAGCATCAAAAATTCTGAAAAAAATTATAAATATTCTATAGGTCTTATTTATTAACATATAAAAATTTCAAAGTGTGCGGATTTTTTGTTCAGAAGATACGATAGTTTGAACTTAGCGCTGCACGCGTAGCGTCTTTGAGTGCAAGCGCTAGCACACACTACTTCCAGGGCGGTCATGAAATTAAGAGTTTTTGTTTAGTGCTAGCGCTCGCACTCAAAGACGCTACGCGTGCAGCGCTAAGTTCAAACTATCGTATCTTCTGAACAAAAAATCCGCACACTTTGAAATTTTTATATGTTAATAAATAAGACCTATAGAATATTTATAATTTTTTTCAGAATTTTTGATGCTCCAGAACGATATTTTGCAAAAACTTTGTTTAAATAAACATTTATAAATAAAAAAATAAAAAAGAATTCGCTTTGACAAAAATTTCATTATAAACTACGACAAAATAGTAAAAAGCTGTGAAAATTTCATTCCTTTTGAGCGAATAGATTATGAGATATAGCGAAACGAAAAAAAAATGTCAAGAAATTGTTTATGTCAATAACTAGCATAATAAATTTTTTTTGGAAATTATATTTTGGGAATTACTTTTACTGCTTACGAGCTACACATTGACCACATTTAATTTAAAAAACAAAACCGACTCATTTTTAGTGATCGGTTTCACGAATTCTGACTCAGCATCAATAGAGTTAAAAGATGAAAGATATTTCCAGTCAAATCCAGCTACATGATTGCGAAGAGCATTATAATCCGTTTTTCGGAAACAGTTAGTATGATGCTGAGCCTTATAGTTAGCATGAATATTAGCGACATCAATTAAGACAGAAACCAATAGTGTAGGATGGTGTAAGTCCTCAGGAAGCGATAGTGGTGAAGACCGATTTACAGTCACAGAGGATATCATATTAGAGAAAATAAGCTCTAGAGATCTGCTAAGTGTGTTAAGGATGGGGTTAACTTGAAAAGAGCAATTTCAAAGAATTCATTAATATAGTCGTTGTGACAACTGGCATGCAAGGAGTTGTAATCTTCCCACAGGATCCAGGAGGAGGAGATTTGGGGAAGGTTAAAATCACCCATAATTAGGACAAAATCAGAGTCATTGACTAATGATAAAAAGAACTTAATAGCCTCAAGGTGGTGAAAATATAGAGTATCCTCAACCGATGGAGGTATATAGGAACAGGTCATGAAGTCATAATTTATTTAGTCATAATTAATTTACAATATCCAATTTTCTTTTAATTATTTATAAAGTTCAAACACAACATAAAATGTGTGATGGGAGAAAGTGTCGCGTGCGACAGTGAATAAAATTTAATTTTAATAAAACTACCAAATATTTTTAAGTGAAACAAAAATAACTACTAAGATTAGTTAATAAATAACGTTTTGATATTGATTGCAGACAAATTTGCCATCAGGCTTCGCTAAAATCAGCGTTTGAAATGGTTTTTGAAAAAGTAACTTCTCTCTTGTAACTTTTTTGAATATTCTTAAAACACAAAGTCATCCAAAATTTATATTTGCACCAATTATAGAACTCGTCAAAAAATATTAGATTCACTTTTGTAAAAATAAAAAACAGTCTTAGCACAGATCTTTTTTTAAGCGGGAATGCGTACGAATGTCGCGTTCGAAATATGAATGTTTATTAATGGTTTCGGGTCTAATCACAAACCAGTCCTAATCTACTTGGCAAAATATTTGGCAATTAAATCTTTAACGAAGTCCAGTCCATTCCCAATAAACCATCACATGGTATTGGGTCTTCTCTTACTAAAATTTGAAAATTATTTAAAAAAGAATTTATGAATTTTTCTGCTTAAAGTTCCGTATTTGTTGAGCCTGTGATTCAACAAATCTTTATTTAGGCCGTTTTTATGTACAGCTCAAAATTACAATGGCTTCTTAAAAATTAATAATACAGCTTAGTGCATTAGAACGCAACGCAGTGCATTATAATAAAACTAGAGTAAAAAACGTCAGAGCAGAAGTTTTGTCGATTCACTTTTCCGAAAAGGCTCGGACGTTAACTACATTTTGCCTGAACACGTCTTCCACAATATGCGCAAACACCTGCACTCAGGATGCCTTTGTATCTACAAAGGCTAAACCATAAGAGCTTGCGATACATCTACATATCTAAACGCATCTTACGATCAGGCTAGATTGGTCATCCTCTTCACCTTGGCCATTTTTCATTTGGAAGGTGCAAGAAAAAAGGAAAAAAGCCAGTTGCCGGACTTCGCTCATAAACACCGTCAGCTTAGGGAAAACCGAGGATGGTCGTCAACTTAGCAAGGAAAGAGCTAACACCATCACACAGCAACAGTTTAGTTACTTTGAAAATAATGCATTCCCATCATGACGGAACTTCACCGTCAACGTATCCCGCGGTACGATAATTTTGCGGCCAGTGGTTAAGTCACTGCTTGTGGGCTAGGACTTTCTTTATTCGTAAGTTATCATAATTTTACCATGACCGAACGTTACTACTTGTCCCATATAATATATAAATATAATTTTAAGCAACTCCAAGACAAGCTGCGACAGCTTTACTGGCTGATCGGACGGAGGTCCAGACTGAAGCTGAGGGTCAAACTCCTGATATACAAAACCATCGTGAAGCCAGCTTGGACCTACGGCATTCAGTTATGGGGAACGGCGAGTCCAAGCAATACAAAAATCATCCAGCTTGCGCAGAACAGGGCACTCAGGACGTTGTCTGGAGCCCACCCTTACCACGATAACGTGACCATCTACGCCCAGCTGGGCGTCCCATGGGTCAGCGAAGAAGTCCGGAGATTTGCCACAAGATATGTCGATGGGCTGGATCGTCATCCCAACCCCCAAACCATCAATTTGTTGGACAACAGCACCACTTTGAGAAGGTTGAAGCGGACTCACCCTCTGGATCTTAGGCTGGAGGAGACTAATTAGGGAGGTTTTAATAATCAATTGGAGGCAGCTTTCGTAAAATGTGGCATTTAACCACTTAGATAAACATTGTATCTTTGTATCTTTGTGTTCTTTGTGTCAAGGAACAATTTTAAGATTTAATTATTGTCTGTAACTGTGGACAGATTAAAAAAAAAAATAAATAAATAAATAAAATATACATATAATTTTTTCTTAGATTTCGTAAAACCGATATTTTATCCATGAATGCCTTCGCACGTCCCCTCGTCGCGACTGGCGAGTCAACTCCAGCTCTTCCGCTTTAAATATTCTGTAACAGTGTCCGGTCTTGGCGGCCTTGAGTTTAAAATGTATGGAGCCTCTGTTAATGCGTGCGTGAAGTCCTTAACAGGTATTATGAAATATTGATGCTGTTGTGCTATTAATAGTTTTTAATAGCGGCCGAATAAATACACGCGTTTCAAATCAGGGTTCAATATATTTTATTTTGGGTTCAATTTAACCCTAATCTATGCGGCTCCAATCAACTCCAAATCACAACAAACCCAAAACCAAGAGCTTGCGCAGAAGCTCAACCAAAGCTCCCCAAAGCGCATACGCTACAAATAACAATAAAGCGCATGCGAAACTGGGAGACAAAACAGAGACGAAAACATGCTGATAACAACAGCTGCAGCTAAGCATTTTATGATTATTTTAAATGCACTTTTTGGTGGCTGCTTGGCCTAACATCCTCCCCCCATTGAAGGGTGGGCCTTCAATAACACTGTTGGAAGGGGCAGCAGTCACATCATTCCAGTGGTTATTCCTTGGGTTGTTTTTCCTAGCATAGAGCGACGACACATCCCGTGATACTTCACCGCGTCCAGAAATCACCCAGCCAAATCGAGTATTCTGGGCAATGGGAAGCCCGTGACCTAATTGGATTTGACCAGCCGAAAATAGGTCAAAGAATAAGCTGGCTCCAATCAACAGGTCAACTCGCTGCGTTTTGTAGAAGTTAGGGTCAGCTAGATCCAAATTGCCAGGAATCTTCCAGCGCGAAGCGTCTATGTCCTGGCTAGGTTAGTCCGTAACAGCCTCAATTTCCATTGAGTACGTGCTAAGGCGGGACTTCAAGCACACATTAACGGATGCTCCATCCGTATCAAACCCAGCGCCGCCGAAACCGGCCACCGTAGTGGAGCATTTGGAACGGCCAAGCTGAAGTTCATTCGCCAGCCGCGACGAGATGAGGTGCACTTGTGAGCCGGAATCCAATAAAACTCGGCAAGGCAAGAAGGCTCCAGATCGACCACGAACGAGTACATTGGCTGTTGGCAGGAGCACTAGCTCAGCATTGCGATCCTGGTTTATAACAGGGTTGATTGAGCGGGATGGGTGCGCGACAGTAACGGCACCGATGGGACGGGAGACTCGTGTGGTTGAAATCTGCCCGCGAGGGTGCAACAAAATATGATGACGGTGATTGCACGTCGAGCAGCGGGAAGCTGAGCATCCGCGAGCGAGATGGCCATCCGCCAGACAAACAAAACAGCGAGCCAGACGCCGCACTTCGTCGTACCGTTCCTCAATTGTTAAAGCACTAAATTTTGAACAAGAAGGAAGCTCGTGCACCAAAATGCCACACAGGGCGCATAGAGCAGGACGGGCGTTAATAACCATGCACGAAGATCGGTTATTCGAAGATCTACCTCGGCCCACTTGGTTAGCTGGTGGAGACGCCGCCAAAGAAAACTCGACGCATTCAAGAGTCCGGCACCTTTGCTCCAAGAATCGTACCATGGACTCCCAAGACGGAATGCTGTCGTTGCTTCCGGCGAGAGTGTCTTCCCACTTGGCCTTTGTGGCAGGATCCAACTTCTGCAGGATAATCTGGATAAGCAAGCATCTATGGATCTCGGCAGCTGATCCAGAACTCATAAGAGCCCGCATATGCCCATTGAACCGATCCGATAGCTCCCGCAAAGTAGCAACAGATCCTGGCTCGACCAAACGAAGCTGCAGGATCTCATTAATGTGAGACTGAAATATTAAACGCCGATTACTAAAACGATTGCGCAATAGGTCAAGGGCCACATCGTAGTTCGCGTCATTAATTTCCAGAGCTCTCACCGTATCCAAGGCTGACTCGCGCAGGCATGAAATGAGCCACCGGAGCATTTCCATTTTCGTTAGGTGAGGATGGCTGTCGATCGTGGTCTTAAAAAGGGCGCAGAAATCCGGCCACTCGGCATAGCCGCCGCTGAATGTTGGCATCGGCAACGGTGGCAAGGAGGGGGCTTGCTTGTATGGCATTGGCGATACACTGGCACCGTCGAGAAGTGTGGAGTGGGCTATTCTAATGGAGCGCTTGGCAACCTCCACCTGAATTTCCACTTCCACATCAGTCGCCAGCTGCGAGAATCTCCAATAAAGCTCACTCCCAATCTCGCTGAAGTTGAGCTCTTCCAACTCTTCTTGAAGCGCGGTGAACCGCTCACGCAAACACTTCTCCACTGACTCCAGCGCCATAATGGTGCCATCCTCATTCCGCGCCGCAGCCTTCACCTTCGGATGCAGCGCCTCCATTTCCTGGCAGGCCACCTCTGCTCTTCTCCGCAGCATCCTTTCCCGGTTTGCGGCAGCAGCTCCAATAATCTCAGCTCCAGACTCCATTCTTTAATTAAAATGCAACTTGTAGCAAAAACAACAAGGGCGTTTTCTTGCACTTTTAATGCTGATCACAATAATAAACCGGGATGAAATCACGTCGGGGTCACCAATGTTGTGCTATTAATAGTTGTTAATAGCGGCCGAATAAATACACGCGTTTCAAATCAGGGTTCAATATATTTTATTTTGGGTTCAATTTAACCCTAATCTATGCGGCTCCAATCAACTCCAAATCACAACAAACCCAAAACCAAGAGCTTTCGCAGATGCTCAACCAAAGCTCCCCAAAGCGCATACGCTACAAATAACAATAAAGCGCATGCGAAACTGGGAGACAAAACAGAGACGAAAACATGCTGATAACAACAGCTGCATCTTAGCATTTTATGGTTATTTTAAATGCACTTTTTGGTGGCTGCTTGGCCCAACAGAGGCTATAACAGCCTTCCCACACTATAGACTCCTACACCCTTTACATATATTTAACGAGGTGAAAGATTCCTGGCAGCATAGATCTGGCTGACCCCATTTTCCACAGAACGCATCGCGTGGACTTGCTGGTTGGAGCCATTCTTTGACCAGTTGTCGGCTGGCCAAACCCAGTTAGTGTAATGGGTAACGACTAACAGGCTGGATGTTGCTCTTCCGATATGACCCGCACGTTACGTGGTTTCGGCTCTGGCTCGTCTGTGGGGTGGTGTTAGGTGGTTTGGCCAATACCGGCTGCCTGGTCGGGAATTATTATTATTTAGTTAAACAAACGTGCGAACAAAATAGGACAAAATAAGCTTCCGGATGAGCTAAGACCGTAAACTGAGACATAATACAAGAAGAAATAAAAACAAAAAGACACAAATTTGTAGAGTCGGTCCGTATCACTCCTCCACTCCTCATCACCTTGATGTTCTAGGAGCTAACAATGCCCTCCCTTCCGTGATCATGGCCTTTCCGCATTCTTAAGGTTTTTTCCACGTTCCCTTGATTGGCAAGCGCTACTGAGGTGGGTTTGGGAAATCAACAAAAATTGGGTTTTAAGCTTCTTCGCATGGTAAAATTTAAATTGATAATATGGTATAAATAGGCAAATGTTTAAAACTAGGTTTTCAACACAAAGAAAAATTCGTACTAATCATGGTTCATCCTCAAATATTGGGTTTAACAGGTAAAAATGGTAAAAAAAGATCGCTTGGCATGTAATATTCAATGGGTTATATTTAAATCAAAAGGGTTATTTCAATTTAGAATTATTTAGAATTATTGATGGTTAAACGAGATCACTCATTTTCTGCATCCACCGACGAAAGCTTTCGCTGGCTGCTGCGCTGTGAAAAAAAATGTTTATCGCACACAAAAATAATAATTCTCTAAATTAAACATAACATTTTATCCGCAACGACTCCATTGCTACCTCTGCCTATCTCCCTTACTCCTTCCTTAATCGTGGATCGCTACATGAGACATTTGGAGCTTTTTCACCTCTCTTTTTGGCAAGGTGCGTTTGGAGCTGGCTCGAGCGGAGTGGGGGCTAATAGACAGCGGTTACAATCTGACACTTTTTGAAATACAAGACTAAAGCTAGGAATTCACAAAATTTATATTCTAACACTACGTTGGGGACAGATTAGGTGGATTAAAGGTCACAAATTCCACTATTTAAAAACCGATTTTTGGGTTTTTTTTTTTTTTTTTTAACTCCGGTTAATCCAAAAAAAAATGTTGTTTGTCACCGATAACCTCTCGCGGCGAGGCAGAACTCTCTGCACTCGCACCAGGGACCACTTCACTCCCGGGCTCACGCCGACTCCGTTGTCTTAAAATCGCGAACTGATCCAGTCCCGGAGCTTTGCTTCGTTCCTGACTTTGGGAGCGGTGTTCACTTCAACCTAGCCAAAGTATGCGGAATTAAAATCCTCCTCTCTTATATTACCTCAGCTAACCCCCGCACGCTTACCTGCCGAGACTGCGCCAACCACACAAATTATTATTACTTTGCACTAAGAAATAACTAGAATTTTATAAATTTTTATACCCTTGCAGAGGGTATTATAATTTTGGTCAAAAGTGTGCAACGCAGTGAAGGAGACATCTCCGACCCTATAAAGTATATATATTCTTGATCAGGATCACCTCCTGAGTTGATATGAGCATGTCCGTCGGTCCGTCTGTCTGTCTGTCTGTCTGTTTCTACGTAAACTAGTCTCTCAGTTTTAGAGCTATCGAGTTGAAACTTTGCACACAGCCTTCTTTTCCTTGCAGGTAGTACATAAGTCGGAACGGCCGGGATCGGTCGACTATATCCTATAGCTGCCATATAACTGATTGATCGGAAATGCCATAACTTTGGTGTTTTTTAAGATAGAGGGTTGGGACTTCCCGCGGTAAGTTATATTATTACTAAAATATTTTATCCACAAAAATTCATAAGGGCAATATTATATAATAACACTTAAAAATAAACATTTTAAAATAAAAGTAATATTTATTAAATTAATTATTTTCGATTTTTA
>JAJJHT010013788.1:70461-88383 GCA_021223865.1 Drosophila pandora | reverse complement strand
AAAAAAAAAGTTTATTAATTTATTTAATTAAAAAATGTATTTAAATAAATAATTTGTATATGTTAAAATTTGCACCGCATTTGCTTATTTTTAGAAAGGAAATAATTTGTATAGAATGGAGAGTAATAAACCCAAACTTTATTTCACGACCCTTAATGATTTAAAAAGAAATGTTAAAATGTTTTACTTTAAATGTTAAAGTAAAAAGCATTCGCCGGTTAGAGGAACGTTTGGAAGCTAGAGTACAGGCTTCAGGTTTTAGATAAGACAATTTCTAAAGCAAATGAGTTGCAGATCGAACAATAAGAGGAAATGGATGCATTTGACGTTGAGTTGGAAGAATTGGCAATAACGACCAAGGCAAATCGACTAGATGTCAAATCTGTGCAAGATCGCATCACAAACTTCTGCACCGACTACAGTGACTAAAAATAAATTAGCGTTACCACAACCAACAGAAAATCCTACTCCAGCGTTAACGAATGATGGCCCTTCTACTTCACATGCTTTGCTTGCGTCGTCTGTAGAAAGGGTTTTGTTAGCAACGTCGATCGTAAGCGTTCCAAGAAAAAATGGTGAGCACATCTTGGCCCGAGCATTACTTGACTCAGGGTCACAAATGAATTTTATTACAGAAGATCTTGCTCAACGCTTACAGATCCGTAGGGAGGAATCGTGCATCAACTTGCTTGGAATTGGTCAAACTAATTCACAAGTCAAGAAAAAGATACACACCGTGGTGAAGTCGAGAGTCAATGGTAGCGAGTTTCCGTTCGACTTTTGGGTTTTGAAAACCACTTCAGGCTGATACCCTGACCAGTCAATGAACGTGAAAGATTGGACCCTACCAAAGAACTTGCCGTTAGCAGACCCATATTTTTACAAACCTCAGCGGATAGATATGCTAATTGGAGCTGAGTCATTTTTCGAGCTGTTGTCCGTTGGCCAAATAAAACAAGGTCAGAACCATCCCATCTTTCAAAAAACTCTCCTTGGGTGGATGGTATCGGGAATATATCTGTCCAATTCCTCAACTCCTCCACAGCCGGTCTCTAGTCTGAATTGCCAAGAGGAAATATCAGAGTCAATAGACAAAAACTTAAAAAAATACTGGTCGTTGGAAGAAGTTCCATCTTCGAAAAAGATGTTGTCGCCAGAACAAGAGCTATGTGAGGAACATTATCGGAAGACTACAAGAATACTGCCTTCAGGTCGATTTGAAGTTAAACTTCCATTTAAGTCGGATCCAAGCGTTTTGGGCAATTCATTCGAGATAGCCAAACGCCGATTTCTGTCGCTCGAGAGAAGATTATCTCGAGATCCGAACTTAAAGAAAATGTATTTGGAATTTATGGAAGAATACGAATCCCTAGGCCATATGTCCCCTGCAAGCAATGACACACTACGTCATACCCCACCAGTGTGTCTTGCTGCCGCAAAGTACAACGACCAAACTTCGCATTCGTCATCCCAAAAAAATTTTATATTAGCGACGTTGATCGTAAGACTTTAAACAAAAATATTGGTCCGAGCATTACTTGACTCAGGGTCACAAATGAATTTTATTACTGAATTTCTTGCTCAACGCTTACACATATGTAGGGAGGAATCTTGCAATGTAAGGGCTTGTATCGGATGGATTTCTTATGCGGTTTTGAAACGACTGCCCTAAAACGGTCGTGAAAATACGGGTAGGCTTAGGGAATGTTAGTGGCAGCGCTCTTACTCAGCGAGAGAAATGGGTGGAGAAATTTATAACCGGATAAACTCTGCAATAACTCCCGAATAGCTGGCCCTGGGTTCCTCGTATCACTCGGCTGGAGGTTCTTTCTTTTCACATCGAGACTCAGACCAGTGCAGTTTAAAGTGTTAAAACTTAAATTCATATAAAAGTGTGAAGCAGATAAAATATGAAAATTTGGAACTTAGTCACTTGGCACTGTGTCTGGAGGTAAGCGTTTAGGGGAACAATAGCTAATATCAGAGAGGAGATCTCTTAGTCCGCGTATTTTTTTTTGGCTAGACCTGCAACAGCATCGCTTCCAAGTGTAGAATACCTAAGCAAAAGAGGCAAAGCTCTGGGACCGGATCAGTCAGCGGTCCACAATCATCGAAGCCGCGACGGAATTTGGCGAAACCCCTGGTGCGGTTGCAGGGAGGTACTCGGCGCAAGGAAAATTCAGTGTCGTGTTTTTTTCAAGAAAATTTTTTTTAAGTCAGCATAGCAAGAAAATCTTTGCTAGAGGGTTAGATGTGAATATGTGCCCCTAAGTAAACCTAACCTCTGCCGGACCTAGCTCAGAAAATTGATTAGCTTGGTGATACCTGGGCTATTTAATGACTAAGCAGTTATAAGCTGTTATAGAACGACTTAAAATTAAAAAAAAATCCCTCCATAAAAATTTCTGCACTCCGCTCCAGCTGCAATAAAATCATGTGATATTAATGCGATATTGGTGAACGAGACAGACGAGAAAAAGCTAAAAGTTTAGGCCCCCATCCACGTTGGGATGAAGGATTAAGCGAGACGGACGGAGTCGGTGAGGGAGCCCCGTTGCAATTTTGGTCACTAAAGCGAAATAGGTGATAGCACGCGTTGGATCATCTCGGTAGTGAAGGTGCGATGGAGCATAGCTCCCAAATGTTCCCCAGGGGGTTCATTGAACTCTAGTGAAAGAACTGAGAGGGATAACATAAGAAGTCACGAAATAATTGTAATGAGCTTATTTTTAAGTTAAGTTTTTAATGTAAAATAAGAGAAAACAATTGAAAATTAGGGTATAATTCTAAATTTTGGTGAAAATTTAATGAAACAGAGTTAAAAGAACAAAATTTTCCTAATTAGGAAAATAGTTATGTTCGATGTTAAGAATTATTTTTTTTTTGATATCTTTTTGTTTTGTGCGATAATTATTTTTCACAGCGCAGCAACCAGCCGAAAGCTTTCGACGGTGGGCGCAGAAAAGAGTGAGTTTGCTTAAAATCTCAAAAATTCTACATTGAAGTAACACAATTGATAATTTTTTTATATTTCTATGATAAATTTTCACTTTTTACCATTTTTAGCATTTTTCGCGCAGTTCCTACTGCATACGTACAGCCCACCTCCCGTCCAACCGACCGAGGGACGCTGCCGCCCAACGTACGGCTCGAATCGCAGGAATAGATCCGAGATAGATAGATTGTTTACTAACAAAGTGACAAGATGTGGATGAGACCATAATACCCTGAACGGATCGTGTTGGGCATATGTCGAACTACAATGGCTGAGGAGTAGAGGACGAAAGTTTTTAGTCCTTCCACTAGGAACGCTAAAATTTACGCGTGTTAGTAAATGCTGGCTGTCTATATTTCCATAAATAAGATTGTATAGAAACATGACACCCAGCATCGTTCTACGGTGTGTTAATTCTATTTTTAACAAATGTGTTAAATTGTTTTGTTTTTGAAAGCCAATTTTTATAATTTTTATATAAGAAATTCTTATACCACTTAATACTTATAATACTTATAATATACTTAAATATTGATATAATTTTTCCTTATTACTTAATTTTGTTCAAAGTCCAATATGTAAAGAATTAAAGCACAGAATATTTTACCATATCCATTTTAGTATTATTAATTTATTTTATAATGTTTGCTTAAAGTCCTTATTTTCTGATGTCCTAAACCCACCTCAGTAGCGCTTGCCAACAAAGGGATCGTGGGAAATTTTTAGTTAACTCGGAAAAACCATGATCAAGGGAGGGAGGGCATCGTTAGCTCCTAAAAGATCAAGGAGTGGTATATTGACTGATCCTAAGAATTCTTCTTCTTCCTTTCTTTTTGTAATTTGCACAGTTGTCGGTCATAGCTTATCCGGTAGCTTATTCGTCATGTTTTTTTCCGCACATTTATTTAAATTAAATAATAATAAGTCCTGACAAGGCACCCGTGATGGGCCAAACCCCCTAACACCACGCCACCGACGAGCCAGAACCGGAACGTGAACGTGAGGGCCACAGCGGGAGATCAACATCCAGCCTGCTAGTTCGTTACCCACTACAGTAATGAATAATTATTAGTAAGATCTTATTAATTATTTTTGGCAAAAGTATTTTGCCAGTATTTTATAATTTTGGGCAAAAGTATGCAACGCAGTGAAGGAGACATCTCCGACCCTATAAAGTATATATATTCTTGATCAGGATCACCTCCTGAGTCGATATAAGCATGCCCGTCTGTCCATTTCTACGCAAACTAGTCTCTCAGTTTTAAATCTATCGAGTTGAGGTGTGCAAGGTACACACCCTTCTTTCTTTTGCAGGCAGTATATAAGTCGGAACGGTCGGGATCGGTCGACTATATCGGTCCTATAGCTGCCATACAACTGATTTATCGGAAATGCCATAACTTCGTTGTTTTTTTTAAGTTAGAAGGATGGGAGTTTCAATGGATTCCTCTTTGGGCAAAATAATTCGATATGCCAAATTTCATAAGAATAAGAATTATAATATAAGATGCGTGTCGGCAGCTAGCGGACTGCGATTCAACTGCATTGGTATATAAACTTCGGCTCCGTCCGAAGTTAGCTTTCCTTTCTTGTTTTTAACAACTTTTTTGTGAAGACGGTCGTTAATAGACACCGTTGCTAAGTGCGTGGTGGAAATCAAAACTACTTTTAATTTAAAAAAATATTTGTTATACCCTTGCAGAGGGTATTATAATTTTGGTCAAAAGTGTGCAACGGGGTGAAGGAAACATCTCCGACCCTATAAAGTATATATATTCTTGATCAGGATCACCTCCTGAGTCGATATGACCATGTCCGTCTGTCCCTGTCTACGCACACTTGTCTCTAAGTTTTAGAGCTATCGAGTTGAAACTTTGCACACATTCTTTTTTTGGTTGTAGGCAGTATATAAGTCGGAACGGTAGAGATCGGTCGACTATATCCTACAGCTGCCATATAACTAATTGATCGGAAATGCCATTCGTTGTTTTTGAAGTTAGAAGAATGGGACTTTCTATGGATTCTAATTTGGGCAAACGTATACGATCCGCCAAATTTCATAAGGGTCGGCCGACTATATATTATCTGCTACATGTCTAATAATATATGATGCGTGTCGCCACCTAGCGGACTGCGCCGCAACTGCAAGGGTATATAACTTTCGGCTCCTTCCGAAGATAGCTTTCCTTTCTTGTTTGTATTCTGTTCTGTTTGTATTATATATTTGCCTTTTATTATAAGTATAGTATATACCCCCATTATAAGTATAAAAAAAAATATAAAAAAATAATAATAATAATAAGTAATCAATATACTTAGACATTTATGGGTCTGGATCGATCGCCTCAAAAAGAGGGACCTCCTCCTAGTTCTAAGTGTAGATTATGTAGCTCTGATATTAGGGCAGTCGATAGCTATAAAACCAAGTGTTAGCATGTCTTCCATAAAGTGTGCTTAAGGACACATTTGGCAGTCAAGAGAACTTGTCCGATTTGTGATTCAATCTGTATCGATCAACGAATTTCACAACCTCCGACGTCAGCAATTAAAGCCAGGCAGCGTACAAGGCTCGAAACAATTTGGCGCAGTGGAAGCGAGGTGAACTTGTCAGCTTCCACCAGCCAGGAGCGGTCAAGGCAGGATCAGAACACAGGTGCTAATACACCAGCAGAAGAAATGAGCCAAATAACTACAAAATTTTCTGCAGCCGTAAAGGCAATGCAAAACGAGCTACTAACTCAGCTCACGGAGAGGATGGCGAATGAGCAATATAGATCAACAAAGGGTAACGGTAAATCCTAATACAAGTAGGAATTTCTCCCTAAAGCAGGTTTTGGGAATTAACATGCCACACGAAGAACAGTATACAGTTCCACAGAGACCCAATAGCTCAAGATCACTAAGTTCGGCTTTAGCACAAAGTGGGTCACATTTTATCAAACTGGAAATTAGGGTTTTCGGGATCGGGCTACACTAGGAGTAGATAGTTTTATCTGCAGATTCGAGGCTTTGACACATCAGACATTAGAGGGGAATTTCCCACTTTTATGCGGGAATGAAAATATGCTATTCGAAGGAAAGGCCTCTGATTTCTTTTGGCGTCATCATAAGACCGTAGGAGTGGTGCGATGGCAGGAGCTTTGCGATTGCAGCCTTAAGGAAGCAATTCCGGGATTCAAGAACCGATGTAGATATTCGTCAAATGATAAGGGACAGAAAGCAGAGGGATAAGGAATCATTTGAAAGCTTTTATGGTTCCATTTTAAAGCTTACTGACAGACTTAGCAAGCCCATATCCGACGAAACTCTAGTGGAAATAGTGCGGCGTAATTTACGTCCAGAAATCCAGCATGAGATTCTGAATTTAAACTTTGAGTCCATGGAGAATTTGAGGGATACGGTTAGGAAAAGGGACTTCTTTATAGAAGAGATGCGTAAACACCACGGTTACCAAAAACCACTCCCTTTAAGAAAACTGATTAGTGAACTTTGCGAAGAGGCGGAAGGCGACGATGCAGTACAATTTGGGGAAGATGAGCTTCAATAGGAGATAGGAGCATTTTCCTTGGTATGTTGGAACTGCAGAAAGGAAGGGCATAGATACCAAGATTGCGCATCAAAAAGGAAAATTTTTTGTTATGGTTATGGCCTTCCTAACGCTTACAAACCCTCTTGTGAAAGATGTACAAAAAACTCCCACAGGAACACTGCAACACCGCGTTCCAAGGCAAGTGTTCCCAACCGACAGTCAGGCTTGGAGGACCAGCATTAGTTAGAGGGGAGGGAGCGCTTAGTGGAGAAAATCCACCTTCCGTAGATTTGGGATTGCAAGTCTGGCATACCAAGTTGGAAAAGTTCCAAACATTAAACTTGCCAATACTGACGAACGAGGCTAGGTCTGTCTCGCGAAACAGTCGGCGAAAAAAAAAATTACTGGAAGACAATAAAAGAAATTGCTAGTATTAGGAAAAATGTTGGCGACAATAGGCCATACGCAGTAGTTACTTTACTAGAAAAAAAAAGAAGAGGATTACTAGATACAGGCGCTGCTATATAGTGTATAGGTGGGCAGCTGGCTGAGGAATATATATGCAGTAGAAAGCCTTTTAAAAAGGTTTTAGCTGGTGCATGTACTGCCGATGGAAACAAGCAACAAATAATAGGAAAATTTAAGACAGACTAGAATATAAATAAATTAAAAGAGAATTAGAATTTCATATAATCCCCTCTCTAAGGCAAGATATTTATTTAGGAATAGATTTTGGGACAGCTTATGAGCTGTTGCTGCCGACCCTAGCTATCTCAGAGATCTCAGGAGATGCGGAGCAGCACTCGATATCGAGATGGCAGCAACTTAAATTAGAAAAAGTTATTAAAAGCTTTCCATTATTTGCGTTATCGGGACTGGGTAGGACCTCCGTTTTAAGCCATGCAATAGACTTGGGGACAGCGAAGCCCATTAAGCAACGGCATTTCCCAGTATCGCCGGCCATTGAAAAATTGCTATATGCCAAGGTTGATAGGATGCTGAAACTTGGGGTTATTGAGGAGTCCGAGAGTCCGTGGTCTTTGCCAGTAGTACTGGTCCAAAAGCCTGGTAAAGTAAGAGTATGTCTCGATAGCAGAAAGGTTAACGCAGTGACGGAAAAGGATGCATATCCGCTTTCCCAGATCGATGGCATACTTAGCCGGTTAGGCAAATTTTATAAGTAGCCTTGACTTAAAAGACGCGTTTTGGCAAATCCCTTTGGATCCTCTATCGAAACAGTCGGCGAAAAAAAAAATTACTGGAAGACAATAAAAGAAATTGCTAGTATTAGGAAAAATGTTGGCGACAATAGACCATACGCAGTAGTTACTTTACTAGAAAAAAAAGAAGAGGATTACTAGATACAGGCGCTGCTATATAGTGTATAGGTGGGCAGCTGGCTGAGGAATATATATGCAGTAGAAAGCCTTTTAATAAGGTTTAAGCTGGTGCGTTAGAATTTCATGTAATCCTCTCTCTGAAGCAAGATATTTACTTAGGAATAGATTTTTGGACAGCTTACGAGCTATTGCCGCCGACCCTAGCTATCTCAGAGATCTCAGGAGATGCGGAGCAACACTTGATAATGGCAGCAACTTAAATTAGAAAAAGTTATTAAAAGCTTTCCATCATTTGCGTTATCGGGACTGGGTAGGACCTCCGTTTTGATGCATGCAGTAGACACGGGGACAGCGAAGCCCATTAAACAACGGCGTTTCCCAGTATCGCCGGCCATTGAAAAATTGCTATATGCCAAGGTTAATAGGTTGCTAAAACTAGGGGTTTTTGAGGAATCGACAGTTCGTGGTCCCGTGGCCAGTCGTACTGGTCCAAAAGCCAGGCAAAGTAAGAGTGTGTCTCGATAGCAGAAAGGTTAACGCAGTAACGGAAAAGGATGCATATCCGCTACCGGCTACCATACTTAGCCGGTTACCCAAGGCAAATTTTATAAGTAGCTTTGACTTAAAAGACACGTTTTGCCAAATCGCTTTGGGCCCTCTATCGAAAGCGAAAACTGCATTTACTATATCAGGGCGGCAATAAATATAACTATAAAGTTATGTCTTTTGGCCTCTGCAACGCTCCACAAACTATGACGAGGTTAATGGACAAAATAATACGTGCGTCACTTAAAAACGAAGTTTTTATATACCTGGACGATTTATTGGTTATCTCCGATACGTTTGGGAAGCATTTGGAAGTTTTTGAGACTGTAGCTAAACGGAACCAAGAAGCTAACTTAACCTTGAATGTAGAGAAAAGCAAATTCTGTAGGCGAGCCGTAAAATATTTGGGCCACATGATAGGTGAAGGTGGTATTCGAACGGACCCCGACAAAGTATCGGCGATTACAAAGTTTCCGTTACCAACTTCACTCAAAGCGTTAAGAAGCTTTATGGGATTATTCGGTTGGTACAGGAAATTTTTAAGCAATTTTGCGTCAGTATCGGCTCCTTTGACCTATCTTTTACAAAACTAGCGTAAATTTGTAATGACCCAAGAAGGTAAAGAGGCATTCGAGAAGTTGAAGGCTATGTTAGGAAATGCGCCGGTATTACAGACCCCAGACTTTGTGACTTTGACTTTGAAAGACCCTTTTTCACACACTGTGACGCTTGTAAAACTGGAGTAGGAGGGGTCCAAGTGCAGAAGTCTGTGACTGGGGATGAATTATCTATAGCCTTTGTATCAAAAAAATTAAATAAAGTGCAATGGAATTATACAGTTACAGAGCAGGAGTGCCTTGCGGCTTTAGTAAGCATAAAAAAATACCGGGCTTATGTTGAAGGACTAGAATTTACCGTCATCACGGATCACGCGTCCTTGAAGTGGCTGATGTCGCAGAATGATCTAAATACTAGATTGGCAAGGTGGGCTTTAAAGTTACAAGGGTTTTGATTCGCAATCCAGCATCGAAAGGGCAAGCTAAATGTTGTTCCCGAAGTTTTATCCAGAGTTGACCATGAACAGATAGCGGCAATAGATTGTAATTACGGGTTGCTGGTGGATATCGACTCAGAACAATTTCAGTCCGCTGATTATACACTGTTAATGGAATAAAAGTAATTTGGATAACTTTCCGGATCAGAGAATCGTGGATTCCTTGGTATATCGACGCACATTCGAAAAGCGAACTTCTGAAAAAGGCCGTCGAGACGCAGAGGTTTTTCCAGCGTCTCTACATTGATTTTTTAGGCCCTTTTTTCATTGTGCTTGACCATTATTCAAAATTCGTTTTTCTTAGAGCCGTAAAAAACTTACAGCAGACGTTGTCCTAAAGTACTCTTTTTCACACATTTGATTTTCCTGAAAGCATTGCTTCCGATAACGGGTCGCAGTTTAGATCCGATAAATTTTAATGTATGCTTTTGAGTCATCGTATCACGCATACTTTAACGGCGGTGCACCCTCTTCAGGCTAATGCTTTGGAGCGGGTAAATCGCAGTGGGATGAAAGTGATGCAGGGCAGCAAATGATTACATCTGGCACAACGTACTCTTTATTGAGGAAGTTGGCTATACTAGAAGACAAAGTAGCTACTTTTAGCCGTAAGGACTCTCTAGAGGTAATCAGAAAGAAAGCAGCGGAAACACTGGGGAAACAGTATGAGAGGAATGAAGACATTACATCCTTAGGGCGCGCGAACTTACAAGGTTGGGCAGGAAGTATATCGGAGGAATTTTGAACAAAGCTGTTTTCAGGCAGGTTACAATTCTAAGCTAGCTCCCCTATTTGTAAAAGATAGAGTAAGAAGGAAGATTGGAAGCTCACTATGAACTAGAGGATATGAGTGGAAAGCTTGTCGGCCGGCACCATGGGAAATATATTTGCCAGGCTTAGCTATAAGTTAGTCAGCCTTATGGGTTAAGAAGTTTAAATGCACCCAGAAGCCGGATTTTGGTTGGGAGGGATTTATTAAAGGCTTGTATCGGATGAATTGCTTAAGAGGCTTTGAAGCGACTGGCTCGAAAACGGTCGTGAAGAAACGTGTAGGCTTAGGAACTGTTAGTGGCAGCGCTCTTACTCAGCGAGAGAAATGGGTGGAGAAATTTATAACCGGATAAACTCTGCAATAATTCCCGAATAGCTGGCCCTGGGTTCCTCGTATCACTCGGCTGGAGATTCTTTCTTTTCACATCGAGACTCAGACCAGTGCAGTTTAAAGTGTTAAAACTTAAATTCATATAAAAGTGTGAAGCAGATAAAATATGAAAATTTGGAACTTAGTCACTTGGCACTGTGTCTGGAGGTAAGCGTTTAGGGGAACAATAGTTAATATAAGAGAGGAGATTTCTTAGTCCGCGTATTTTTTTTTGGCTAGACCTGCAACAGCATCGCTTCCAAGTGTAGAATACCTAAGCGAAAGAGGCAAAGCTCTGGGACCGGATCAGTCAGCGGTCCACAATCATCGAAGCCGCGACGGAATTTGGCGAAGCCCCTGGTGCGGTTGCAGGGAGGTACTCGGCGCAAGAAAAATTCAGTGTCGTGTTTTTTTTCAAGAAAATTTTTATTAAGTCAGCATAGCAAGAAAATCTTTGCTAGAGGGTTAGATATGAATATGTGCCCCTAAGTAAACCTAACCTCTGCCGGACCTAGCTCAGAAAATTGATTAGCTTGGTAATACCTGGGCTATTTAATGACTAAGCAGTTATAGAACGATTTAAAATTAAAAAAAATCCCTCCATAAAAATTTCTGCACTCCGCTCCAGCTGCAATAAAATCATGTGATATTAATGCGATATTGGTGAACGAGACAGACGAGAAAAAGCTAAAAGTTTAGGCCCCCATCCACGTTGGGATGAAGGATTAAGCGAGACGGACGGAGTCGGTGAGGGAGCCCCGTTGCAATTTTGGTCACTAAAGCGAAATAGGTGATAGCACGCGTTGGATCATCTCGGTAGTGAAGGTGCGATGGAGCATAGCTCCCAAATGTTCCCCAGGGGGTTCATTGAACTCTAGTGAAAGAACTGAGAGGGATAACATAAGAAGTCATGAAATAATTGTAATGAGCTTATTTTTAAGTTAAGTTTTTAATGTAAAATAAGAGAAAACAATTGGAAATTAGGGAATAATTCTACATTTTGGTGAAAAGTTGAAAATGAAATGAAATTTGGTGAAAATTAATAAGAGTTAAAAGAACAAAATTTTCCTAAATAGGAAAATAGTTATGCTCGATGTAAAGAATTATTATTTTTTTCATATCTTTTTGTTTTTCGCACATTTATTTAAATTAAATAATAATAAGTCCTGACAAGGCACCCGTGATTGGCCAAACCCCCTAAACCCACGCCCCCAACGAGCCAGAGCCGGAACCATCGAACCTGCTAGTTCGTTACCCATTACAGCATTAACTTACTTGGAATTGGTCTATCTAATTCACAAGTAAAGAAAAAGATACACACCTTGGTGTAGTCGAGAATCAATGGTAGCGAGTTTCCGTTAGACTTTTGGATTTTAAAAACAATTTCAGGCTATCACTCTGACCTGTCAGGGAACGTGAAAGATTGGACCCTACCAAAAAACTTGCCCTTAGCAGACCCATATTTTTATGAACCTCAGCGGTTAGATATTGTCAATTGGATCTGAGTCGAACTTTTGTCCGTTGGCCAAATAAAGGTCCGAACCAAACTGCAAAAACCGCTCCTTGGATGGATAGTATCGGGAAAATATATGGCAATTCCTCAACTCTTCAAAAACCGGCTAGAATCAATAGATCACAATTTGAAAAAATTCTGGTCATTAGAAGAAGTTGCACCTTCAAAAAAGATGTTGTCGCCAGGAGTTGTGTGAGGAACATAATCGGAAGACTAGAATACTGTCTTCAGGTCGATTCGAAGTCAGACTTCCATTTAAGTCGGATCCAAGCGTTTTGGGCAACTCAAACGCCGTTTTCCGCCTCTCGAGAGAAGATTATCTCGAGAAGATTACTTTTGCTCTTAGGGGACTTAATTGGGATGCAAATCTTTACCTCCCCTCTTATCATAGTAGACTTTTACTAATCAACTTACCAACATTAACAAATCGTAGAACGATACTGGGTGTCATGTTCCTATATAATCTTATTTATGGAAATATAGACAGCCAGCATTTACTAACACGTTTAAATTTTAACATTCCTAGTAGAAGGACCAGAAACTTTCGTCCTCTACTCCTCAGCCATTGTAGTTCGACATATGCCCAACACGATCCGTTCAGGGTATTATGTTCGGACTACAATGGTCTCTACCACATCTTATCACTTTGCTCTACTAACAATCTTAAATCGCTTATATTAACCGCCTTATCTATGCAACACTCTTCCTCGTAATATCTTTCTCCTAATCCTCGCTTATCTATCTCGGATCTATTCCCGCGATTCGAGCCGTACGTTACGCGGCAGCGTCCCTCGGTCGGTTGGACGGGAGGTGGGCTGTACGTATGCAGTGGGAACCGCGCAAAAAAAAAACAAAAAAAAAAGGAATACGAATCCCTAGGTCAGATTTTCCCTGCAAGCAATGATGTTATTGCTACTCCACACTACGTAACACTCCACCAGTGTGTCTTACGGCCTCAAACTACAACGACCAAACTACGAGTCGTTTTTGATGCGTCCTGTAAAACATCCACCCAAAAATGTTTGAATGATTTGTTGATGGTAGGTCCAACAATTCAGGAAGAGCTGTACTCAACTCTTCTTCGGTTTCGGCTAAACAAATTCGCTCTAATAGCCGACATAAAAAAGACGTATCGCCAAGTAATGGTGAATGAAGCAGATAGGCGATACCAGTTTATAGTGTGGAGACAAGACCCATGTGAGGCATAAAAATTGTGCAAGCTCAACACCGTTGGATATGGCACTACACCGGCACTGTCCAAAGTATTAATGGCTTAACGGTGCTCTCGGCTTCGGTTATTATACAGAAACTCGCATACAGTTACCACTACAAAACCACTTACTCAATTCAAAACCGGCTTTTTGAAGAACCTGAGTTTCTTCGGACTTCATTTACAGCCCCATTCCTGGCCATAAGGTGTTTGAAATGTTGAGTCAAACCGCGAAAAATATATTCCCTCGAGCTGCTAAAGTTATTCGGTTTGACCCCCTTTGCCTATTGAGCCCAATACTTATTAAAGGAAAGATCCTGTTGCAGGAATTGTGGCTTACTAAGCTAGATTGGGATGAGTCGATTCCACTGCACTTGAAAACCGCGTGTAACAGAATTCAGCTTGCCTTGTCGCAGTTTGAAGGTATCTGTTGGGACTATTACTAATTAATTCTCTCAATGTCGCAGTTTGATTCTCCCAGATTCGCATGCGCTTTTTTGTTCTTTTGTAGCACATGCACTTTGGGAGCTTTGATGGAGCTTCTGCAAAAGCTCTTAGGTTTTTAGGCACATGTATATTCGGCGTTGTTTGGATCGCCCGCTGCATTTGTTTTGGGGTTAAATTGACCCATAATAAATTGAAACATAAATTGAACCTCGTTTTATTAATTCGGCCACTATCAAAACGCTGACAGTTCAACAGTATCTCAATACCGACATTTGTGATGAGTAAGCCGATGTCACCAATTCAAAATCATGCTTTTTCCGCCGCATCTATGAGACCCTATGGAGCCTGCGTCTATATTCGTTGCGTATCTGCAGGAGGTATTAAAGTTTCGTGGTTGACTGCAAGGTCCAAAGTAGCGCTTCAACTGCGCGCCCGGGTGGACTTGTTTACTTTAATTTATAAATAAAGCAACAAGTGACAGTCACACAAAGAATACATTGAAAACAAAAATATAAAGTTGCTCGCGAAGGTAGAGCTGTAAACATTAAAAAACAATAAAAAAAAAGTTGCGAATCAACATTTTTATCAACTGGAGTCATCGTTATCCCCATGCCCTGCACCTCCATCGAGTGTCCTAGGAAAGTAGCCGCAAGATTAAAGGATCCAAAATCAGAACTGCAGGTATTTGTGAAAAAAATTGATAGAGAAAAGACAAAATAATATTCGTCTTGTGCTGGAATATTGCACCCTCCTTTCAATTCTTGACGCATATGTACTTAAAAATAGTAGAGATAAAATGAATAATAAAGTTATATATACATTTTATTAAAATATTGCCAATACATATGAACAATTGCCTGTGGGCCAAATTAAGACGCAAAAATTATTCTAAAATCACTGTCGCCCCCTACCCCTCCTTTTCGATATTGTAAATATTTGCCAATAAAATAGATAAAGTGCAGCCAAAAAATTATTTTATATATTTGTGCATAAATAATTGGTACATACAAATAGATGCAGCGGTGAACTTATCGTTTTCGCCTCCCTTTGTTATCCGCTGCTGTATGTATGCACGTAACATATATGCCTTTTTTTCGACTATCAATTAATTAATTATTTATTGTTTTCATTGGTTGAAAATTAATCATTTATTTTTATTATTATAAATAAAAAATTACAATCCACAGAATTACTTTAAAATAAACATTTTAAATAAAAGTAATTTCGTAAATTAATTAATTACACAGGCCGACAATTTCCAACTTTTTTTTTCCTCCACNATTTATTTAATTTTATATACATATTAAAATTTTATTTATTTATAAAATTTTAAATATTTTTTAAATATTTAAATTGCATCGAATACGCTTCTTTTTAGAAAATAAATAATTGTAGAATGGAGAGTAATAAACCTAAAATTAATTCCCCGACCCTTCATGATTTAAAAAGAAGATTAAATGTTAAAGTAAAACGCATTCGCCGGTTAGAGGAAGGTTTGGAAGCTGAATCACTTCCTCTAGAAAAGACCGAGCTAGAGTAGTATGGATATAGGCAAACGGCGTATTCAGCTGATTTACTAGCGCCACCTATGTGTCAAATGCTAAAAAAAAGTGGTGAATTTACTAGCGCCTTCTACTTGTCAAATTAAAATGTGGTGAATTTACCAGCGCCATTTACATGTAAATATTGACATGTAAAAATATCGGCTAGTCATGAAATTTGACAGGATCATGTAGAAAACTTGTGTCGAGTATGATCTGTCAAAGAGTGTTAGCGTTCGCAAATAAAAATACATGTAAAAATAAAACAAAAGGATCAAGCGAAAGTTTTTACCAAGTAGAAAGAGCTATATTGGTATATACCCGAGAGTGTATTTAGATTTAGAGTTTTGTTACATTAGTTTGCCTATATCCATACTACTAAGTTTCCCCACCCGATTTTACGCCGTTTGCCTAAGTCCCTACTAATGCACTTGATCACTTGCGCCACCTATGTCACAAATTAGGTTTGTGAAAAAATAAATGAAATTGATTAGGAAAAAATATATGCACCCAATTCACCATGATCATTTGTTCAATTGGGCAACCTATGAGACAAATAAGGTGTGTGAAAAAATAAATTAAATTGATTAAGAAAAATATATCCAAACAAATCACTATGATAATTTGTGCAACATAAGGAAAAAATAATTATGAAAACTAAAGAATATGTTATTGCATATCATTTTAAATGATTTTTTAATCCAAGACCATTGAAATATTTAAAAATTATTTTTGGAGTTATACGAAGAAATTTAATTTCTAATATAAAATTTTACAAGGGTTGAAACAAGTATCAAAAGGAAAAAATTATCATAAGAAAGTGAAATTCCGTTAAACATGAAGGGTCAACAAAAAACCTTGGAACAACGATCGACCTGATGCGGCCCTTTTTTATCAGTTACACTCAGGTGGAAAATTTATGGCAAGGCCTCAAGAAAGGACAGGAGATGCCTGCTGGCATGGGAATATATATAAATGTATATTTGTATGGTTATGTGTATAGGATCCCACGCACACACAAACACACACACACGTGCAAGAAATTAGCCGATCGCCTGTTAACTCCCTACTGGAGGCGTCAGGCTCTAAGCACTCGTGTTTCGGGTCTTTTGATAGGTTTTCCCAATTAATTGACTTGTGGAAATTGGGGGGTGGTTTCAGGTGTTTCCATTCATGGCATACATTCAAACACAAGAACCTGTTCTCATTTTTTATGGATGAATAGGTTTCTATGATTATTTTAGAGATACAATTTTTAGTCTAAATCTCGCTTTGCCGGTTAGAATATTTTATTCGAAATTTTTGTTCGGAAATTTTAAAAACAACCCCATTATCGTTAAAATGGAATCAAAAATTGTGTGCGATCTATGCAAGAAGGTCATTACCGTTAACAAGTTTATAACTCATTATGATTCTTGCGAAGGCCCGCGAAATGCCTTTACAGTTCTAATGATTAATAATCCGAGATCCTCAAATTCTTCTGGTAACAAGTTTTATCGTTCGCGAACAACAGTTCCTGCGAATAATCCTGGAAAGGCTAAACAAGCTTCAAGTAAAGCAACAGTGATGCGTGGGGATGGACTACAGGGAGCCGCCAATCATTTAAAACGAAAGGCTGGAAAAGAGAATGGAGCTGTGAATAATGTTGTTGAACGAAGTGATCTGGAGGAACAACCGTCAACATCAAAAAGAGCTAGAATCGCTAATGCAGAAGATGTCAATGATTCGATATGTATGGATTGCAAGGAAAGTTATAATCCCTATAATAAAATGGAACATTTATCTTATGCGGAATTAAAAACATTTCCTCAATAATTGAAAATAATACTTTTCATGTAGAAAAGTTTAGAGTAATTGGAGAAAGCGATATATGCTTAAAAGAATTCTACAGTAAATGTAAACAAAATCTTTTAAATATTATTAAACATGGAATGGGCGAGCATAGATCTGTGAAAGTAACAGTATCTGTTCACGGTAGGTATATAAAACCAGCCGATGAAGCAGATACATTTATAGAGACAATAAAAATTTTTGCTACTCCTAGTTGCTCGATTTATGACAATAAGTATGAGGATGTGGAAAAAATTTTATATAATTGCAATGATTTGCTAATTGCCCGAGCAGATGAATTCCAGGAAAAGGATTCAGGCTGGTCAATAAAACAGTTTGAATATTATGAGATTCAAACTGTTAAGCTACAACATCTTCCTGGATCTGGATATGTTGTAGCCCCTCAAAACATCAGAAAAAGAAATGCGCTCATAAACGTTAAAAATAATGACGTTTATTGTTTTAAGTGGTGTGTTTTAGCACATCTTTCATATATGAGGCATATTAAAGAAAACTTTAGCACATCAGCGGAAAAAAAGCATCTCGAGAAAAACTTGCAAGAACATCGTTTTATAGGGTTTTTGACATCAGTCAACCATTTATAACACACGAGCAAGAGTGCTTAAACTTTTCGGGAATTGAGTTTCCAATTACCAAGAAGGGTATACAGCTGTTTGAAAAAAGTAATGCTCAATACAGCATAAATGTATACGAAATTATAAATAACAGAATCGTTGGTCCAACCATAAGAACCAAAGAGGTTAAACAGAAACACA
>JAJJHT010013788.1:16287-70354 GCA_021223865.1 Drosophila pandora | reverse complement strand
AACAAATTATGGACTTATGAAGGTAAATAAATTAAAATATAAAATTATAAGTTTAAATAAATAATATTAATTTTCCTATTTATAAATTACATGAGCTGACTGCATTAAGATGTTCTACCAAAAATATTGGAAAGACTGCCAGGAACCAATCCACGCGTTCGATATTGATGATGAGGACTACCAGTAGCATGGGAACTGTTATGCTTGCGAAGAACCCATCGAGATGGACGATCGGGATAAATATTTTGACCAATTTAGTGCTAAATCCCTGGGTCCTATCCATAAAAATGTAAAATTAGTTTTAAATTAAGTAGTGCCTTTTTTCCAGTAGTTTTTCATAATTTGTCAAGGTATGATATTCATTTATTTATAAATGAATTAGAATGGGAACTTAGGCCGATTCCCTCAACAAAAGAATTATATATTGCATTGACCCAAACCATTTTTTAAAAAGAGGTAGCAAATTATTCGATTAAGTATATAGATTCGAATAGGTTTTTGAATTCTAGCCTAGAAAAATTAGCCTCAAATATGGAGGACAATGATTTTAAAATATTAAAATCTAAATTTAGCGGGGAAAAATTCCAACAAATGAGGAGAAAAGGAGTATTTCCTTATGATTATTTAGATAGTTTTAGTAAATTTAATGAAACGGCGCTTCCTCCCAGGGAATATTTTTACAACACATTAACTGATGAAGAATGTAGTGTAAGCGACTACACTTTTGCCAAAGAAATTTGGGCTTCTTTTCATTGTAGATCTTTAGGGACTACAAGAAACTATATTTAGAAAGTAATGTGCCGCAATATATGCAAAAAAATTTATAGATTAGACCCAGTAAACTATGTTTCAGCTCCGTCTATTTCATGGGATGCAATGATGAAATACACAAAATCAGAGTTAGAATTAATAAGCGATCCTAATATGTATAACTTTTAAAAAGGGGGATACGCGGAGGTTTAACTCAATGCACTCAAAGAATTTCTCATGCAAATAATAAGTACATGAAAAATTATGACGAAGCTAAACCAAACAAGAAAGGACAGCTAACTTCGGGCGGAGCCGAAGTTGATATAACCTTGCAGTTCAGTCGCAGTCCGCTAGGTGGCGCCACGCATCTTATATTATTAGATATATAGCAGATCGTATATAGTCGGCCGATCCTTATGAAATTTGGCAAATCAGATTCATTTGTCCAAAACAGAATCTGTACCAAGTGCCATCTTTCTAACTTAAACAACACCAAAGTTATGCCAATTTCGATCGTAGGATATAGTCGGCCGATCCTTATGAAATTTTGTACATAAGATATGTTGGTCAAATATAACATGTGTGGAAAGTCCCAATCTTAAAACCCTCTATCTTAAAAAACAACGAAGTTATGGCATTTCCGATCAATCAGTTATATGGCAGCTATAGGATATAGTCGACCGATCCCGGCCGTTCCGACTTATGTACTACCTGCAAGGAAAAGAAGGATGTGTGCAAAGTTTCAACTCGATAGCTCTAAAACTGAGAGACTAGGTTGCGTAGAAACCGACAGACAGACGGATAGACGGACAGACGGACATGCTCATATCGACTCAGGAGGTGATCCTGATCAAGAATATATATACTTTATAGGGTCGGAGATGTCTCCTTCACTGCGTTGCACACTTTTGACCAAAATTATAATACCCTCTGCAAGGGTATAAAAATTATTTATCATATATTGATGCAAATAATTTATATGGTTGGGCGATGAGCCAAAAACTCCCATTTTCAAATTTTAAATTTTTAAGTGAGAGTGAAATAAATATGTTTGATATCATAAATACTGATTCATTAGGAGATACTGGATTTATTCTAGAAGTAGATCTAGAATATCCTGATGATATTCATGACAAACATAATAGTTTACCATTTTGCCCCGAAAATAAGGTGCCCCCAGGAGGAAAGATTCCAAAATTATTAGCTGATTTGACAGATAAGGAAGGTTATTAATCCATTTAAAACAATTGGATTTATGCTTGCAACAAGGGCTTAAATTAAAGAAAGTACATCGAATGCTATCTTTTAGTCAATCGTACTGGTTAAAACCGTATATTGACTTAAATACTAAGCATCGCAAATTGGCTAAAAATGATTTTGAGAAAAATTTTTATAAGCTAATGAACAATGCAGTATATGGGAAAACGATGGAAAACGTTGAAAAGCGTAGGAACATCGGACTAGTAACTCATTATGAGTCTAGGCGAAATTCACCGGGATTTAGGCAACGAGTTGCAATGCATAATTTCCATAGTTTAGAAATATTTGGAGAGAATTTAGCAGCTATTGAATCTACGAAGACATCAATTCTTTATGATAAACCAATATATATTGGATTCTCAGTGCTGGAATTATCCAAATGGTTGATGTACGACTATTATTATAACTTTCTATTGCTTGAATGTCCCTCAGCTAAAATAATATATATGGATACAGATTCATTTATAGTTTCGTGCGAGGAAGATATTTATATAATAATGAGAGAAAACCCTAGTCGATTCGATACATCTAACTATGATAACATAAACCCATTTAATATAATTCCAGCAAATAATAAAGAATTGGGGTTATTTAAAGATGAAAATGCTGGAAAAATTATGACCTCTTTCGCTGGCTTAAAAGCTAAAGCATATTCATTTTTAGTAGAAACGACCAATGATGATATTAATATAAAGAAAGTTAAGGGGGTAAATATAGTGTAATAGAAAAACTTTCTCATTTGGATTATATTGAATGCATTAAACATAAGAAAACATATTACGGAGAACAAAGATGCATAAGAAGTAGAGGGCACCAATTATACACTGAAGTAATAAATAAAATAAGTCTTTATTATAAGGATGATAAAAGATATGTATTAATTGATAATATTAATACTTTAGCATATGGTCATTATTTATTAAGAGAAATACTAAATTCATTAAATTAAGTTGTATGATGTAACTTGTAAATAATAAAAACATGTAAATAAAAAAATTAAGTTTTATAAATAAAATATATTTTGTATATGTTCACATATGTTGTATATGTGAGTTATCAAATCCTAACCATTTTACAAAAACCTTGTTTTTTTCCTTTTTATTATCTTTTCTACTAGGAATGCATTTTTGTCTTTAACTTTTTGTATTTCAGCCTCATAAAATGTTCCTTTTATAGGTTCACCTTTATATTCAACGAGCTCATAAGTAGCTGGGAAAGTTGATTTTATTTTAGAAATTTTACATATTTCTGTTGTCCAGTTAGGCTCATATCCCTTAAGAAATACACCTTTGTATTTGCTTATTCTTACATGGTCTCCAACTAAATATTTATGTTTTGGAAATACCTTAACAATGTTTTCAAAATACACAGGTTTTCAAAATAAACTCCTAATTCTGTTTGCAAACATCAACTGGTCTCATTTTTATAGTTCTGTGATAAGAATTGTTATAGTCTTCCACAAGGGTATCTATATGGGTAATCCATCGATAATTTCCATTAAAGCTAAACATTTTCCACATCTTATTTTTTAAAGTTCTGTTGAATCGTTCACAAATAGATGCTTTAAGGTGTGTAAATGTGTGCTAATGATTATGTAATTTTTCTTCATTAACTCTTTAAAGAGATGATTAAAAAATTCTTTTCCTTGATCGGATTGTATATTTTTTGGTTAATATTTAAAAATTTTTTAATATAGATTTCATAATTGTTGCAACATCTATTGCTGATTTAGATTTTACAGGTTTACCAAAAGCGTATTTTGAAAAAGTATCAATAGCAGTCAGTAAATATTTATAGCCACCATTCTGATTGGAATATGGAATCATTTCAACAAAATAAATTTGCCAAGTATCATGAATCCCTTTTTGAACAAATCTTCGACGTAAGAAATTTTTTCTACAAGGTTTATGTATTTCATCAACAACTTGAAGTTTACTCATGTTTTTATTTTTATGAATCTTATTTTTTATTATTAACGTTTGAGTTCTTAGAGATTAATGATTTCTTATAATGTAGTACATCTTCTTTTATTTCTTTTGTCATTTTTTTAGAAATTTCGAAGCATAAACGAGTTAAATCAATTTGAACATTTTTATCATAATTACCTTCTAAATCGGATAATTGAATATCAAATTTTTGTAAAGAGACACACTTAGGAATAATATGATTATAGTACAGATAGGTTATTGGTTGTTTTAAAACAGTATTCCAACATAAAAATGTTGTAAAAAATATTGCTAGACGTATTAATGATCGCCAAGACTCACTATCAATCTCAATTTTATTACCGAATCGATTTAGTACCAGCACATATTGTTTATCTGACTTTCTAAATCTAAAACTAAATTTAATAGAAGATAAAGTGGGATAATCCAAAATTGTATCAGACATAAGAAAATCATACTGATCAAGCTTTAGTTGTATAAATTCCTTGTATGTGAGCAACTGCATCCATTCTTCTTTATCAATGCCAATATAGTTGTTTTTGTGTTGCTGCATCCAGATCATTGGAGTAAATTTTCTCGATGTGGAAAATCCGCATTTTAACTTTAAATTTTGAGCCACAAAATATTCAAAACCAAATATAACTTTATGGTCCTGCTTTTTTCTTGTCGCGTTATCTCTTTTAGCTTGGAGCGTATCCATTGAAACTGAATTATATTAAAAAACTAAAATTAAAAACTGAAATGGTCTCCTTATAAAGCATTGGGGTATAAAGTATATGCATACCGGTTTCAGTTTATGTATAAATAATGTAGATAATTAAGTGGAATTTTATGAAGTCTAGTATAAGTTAGTTTACGGCGGAGCGGGAGCGCAAGTGAAGCTCTCACTTGCGCTCTCCCATGAATTCGCCCCGCTTCGCCGCACTAGATAAGCTAGGCTTAAGTTTTTGTTGTTATGAATATATAATCGAATTTATAACGTTGAAAAGAGTGCACGCATTTTCGTTTTCGTTCGTTTTTTTTTGCAATTTAATTTAATTCTACAGCCACCTTTGTTTCCTTTCGTTTTCGCGACGAGATAAACTAATCTCAATTAACATTTTGGCGCCCCGGATGGACTGTAGTGAATAAATAAATAAAAAAGCAACAAAAAATAGTGACAGTGACACAATATATATATATAACATACATAAAATTCCACTTAATTATCTACATTAATTATACACCGGCCCCGTTGAAGGGTCCCCTTTCTTAGGCTTCAACTACTGGCAACCTCGCCAGCTTGTGGACTGCTCTCCGAAATACTGCTCCTACTCGTCCTGACGTCGGCGACCCTGACCCTTCCGTCCGCGCCGGCGTGAGTCTCGACGACCCTGGCGGTGATCCACTGCTGGGGCGGCTGGTTGTCCTCGGCGACCAGGACCAGATCGCCCTTCCTGGCGTCCTCCTGCTCCCGCTGCCACTTCGACCGCGCCTGTAGGCCCAAGACGTACTCCCGGGACCAACGCTGCCAAAACATTTACTTGATTGACGAGACAAGCCGCCATCGACGCAAGCACGTTAGACCCTGCTGGTCCGGGGTCCGCGGTGCTGGTGGGGCGATGAGCGGCCCGCCTGTCAACAGGTGCCCGGGAGTCAACGCCTCGCCGTCGCTTGGGTCCTGACTGAGGGCGCCCAGGGGCCTCGAGTTCAGGACCGCCTCGACTCCAACGAGGACGGTCTGCAGCTCCTCTGCGGACAACTTCGCGCTGCCCACCGCTCGTAGGAGTAGGTGCTTTGCAGACTTCACACCTGCCTCCCATAGTCCGCCCATGTGCGGAGCCCGCGGCGGTATGAACGCAAATACGCATCCTTTTTTTGATGCGTATTGCCGCAGCTCGTCCGCTTCGCTCTCGATCTGGTGCCGCAGTGCCGCGAAGTGGCGACTCGCTCCGACGAAGTTCGTCGCGTTGTCGCAGTGTACGATTTGCGGACATCCTCGGCGCCCAACGAACCTTTGAAAAGCCAATAGAAAGGAATCAGTTGACAAATCGGAAACTACTTCTAAATGTACTGCTTTAGACGAAAAACAAACAAACAGGGCAATGTAGGACTTGTATGGTGGCCTACCACGAATTTTCAAGGTCGTCTCAATAGGGCCACAGAAATCCACGCCACATATGGAAAATGGGCGGAGAGCACGAACTCGATCTAAGGGTAAATCTCCCATGATTTGAGTCATCAGATGAGGCTTGCATTTAAAACAGCGTATGCATGACCGCACTATCTGACTGCAGACTTCCTGCGCGTTTACTATCCAAACGCGCTGTAGCAAGAGACTCACTAGTGCTCGTGGACCCACATGAAAATTCGACTCGTGCAAGTATCGGACGTAGCTCTGAACAAATTAAGAGCGCTTCGTCAACAATACTGGAAACTTGGCATCGAACGAAATAAGATCATTAGCTAGTCGCCCCCCAACCCGCAACAACGAAAAGGTAAGCCCAGCCTGAGAGGTTTCATGGACAAACGGACTTAGCTTCTGTAGGCTTGGGCTAACAACAAGATTTTTTCTAACATTTTTAATTTCCTCTTGATACTCGTGCTCTTGACAGGTGAAGGTACATTATCAGAAAGAACTACTAGTTTTTTACACTTCTTTATAAAGCGGACCATGTAAACGAACACTCCCAGCAGTTTTAAGTGAGAGGAAAATCCTTATCATTTCCAACAAATATGAGGTAGAGACCATTGCAGTCAGTCCGACCGCACTCTTCTTTGCTTCCATCTGCAAAATCTGGTGACGGATCAAACCGAGGGCTCGTTGGCCACTTATCTTCCGGCTCCGTTAAAAACGATGGACCGGTGAACCAAATTGATTCTATCGTTTCCTTTACGTCTCCACCTCTTGACACAATATCTGCCGGGTTCTGTTTAGTTGGTACACGTGCTATCCTCTGACCACTCTTGAATCTCAGCAACTCTATTTGATACGAACGTTGACAACGACGATGGATGGGAACGTATCCAATGAAGACAAACTTCCGAATCTGACCAATATACACTTCGTTCGATCGGTGCTTTGATAAGAGGTTTTATTTTGCGACAGAGGTCCGCGAGAAGGTGAGCGGCACATAACTCAAGACGGGGGAGCGTGTTTCTCTTGAGCGGCGCTACTTTCGACTTTGCAGTCAACAATGAGATTTTACTACCTTCTGCAGATTTGCAACGGATATAGACGCAGGCTCCATAGGCTCTCATCGATGCGTCAGAAAAGGCATGAATTTCAATTGGTGACATTGGCTCACTCATCACAAATCTCGGTATTGAGCTTTGACGTCACCGAAAGAATATTCCGCTTAGTCGCCCTTTGACCCATGACTGACATATCAATTTCGAATTTAAATACATCATCTTTAGGAACCCAAACGATTCCTAATGTTTTTGTCAGCTCTGAGTCCGAAAGTGTTATTGGCTTAACCGTGCTCTCGGATGCAGTAACTTCAGGCGAGTTTGAAAACCACTTGCTCAATTCAAACCCAGCGTTTTGAAGAACCTGAGTTACTTCAGACTTAATTGTCTTTAGCTCCTCCACGCAACCAGCACCCGTTAACATGTCGTCGACGTAAAAGTCATACCCAATAACTTTAGCAGCTCGAGGGAATGTATTTTTCGCGGATTCACTCAACCTCTTCAAACACCTTATGGCCAGGAATGGGGCTGGTGCAGTGCCATACGTAACGGTGTTGAGCTTGCACAATTTCAAGGACTCAGACGGGTCTTTTCTCCACACTATCAACTGGTATCGTCGATCTGCTTCATTTACCATCACTTGACGATACATCTTTATTATGTCGGCTACCAGAGCGAATTTGTTTAGCCGAAATCTTAGAAGAGTTGAGTAAAGTTCTTCCTGAATTGTTGGACCCACCATCAACAACTCATTTAAACACTTCTGTGAGGATATCTTGCAGGACGCATCGAAAACGACTCGAAGTTTGGTCGTTGTACTTTGCGGCCGCAAGACACACTGGTGGGGTATGACCTAGTGTGGAGAAGCAAGAACGTCATTGCTTGCAGGGGACATATGGGCTAGGGATTCGTATTCTTCCATAAATTCCAAATACATTTTCTTTAAGTTCGGATCTCGAGATAATCTTCTCTCGAGCGACAGAAATCGGCGTTTGGCTATCTCGAATGAATTGCCCAAAACGCTTGGATCCGACTTAAATGGAAGTTTAACTTCAAATCGACCTGAAGGCAGTATTCTTGTAGTCTTCCGATAATGTTCCTCAAATAGCTCTTGTTCTGGCGACAACATCTTTTTCGAAGATGGAACTTCTTCCAACGACCAGAATTTTTTCAAGTTTTTGTCTATTGACTCTGATATTTCCTCTTGGCAATTCAGACTAGAGACCGGCTGTGGAGGAGTTGAGGAATTGGCCAGATATTTTCCCGATACCATCCACCCAAGGAGAGTTTTTTGAAAGATGGGATGGTTCTGACCTTGTTTTATTTGGCCAACGGACAACAGCTCGAAAAATGACTCAGCTCCAATTAGCTAACGGCAAGTTCTTTGGTAGGGTCCAATCTTTCACGTTCATTGACTGGTCAGGGTATCAGCCTGAAATGGTTTTCAAAACCCAAAAGTCGAACGGAAACTCGCTACCATTGACTCTCGACTTCACCACGGTGTGTATCTTTTTCTTGACTTGTGAATTAGTTTGACCAATTCCAAGCAAGTTGATGCACGATTCCTCCCTACGGATCTGTAAGTGTTGAGCAAGATCTTCTGTAATAAAATTCATTTGTGACCCTGAGTCAAGTAATGCTCGGGCCAAGATGTGCTCACCATTTTTTGTTCGAACGCTTACGATCGACGTTGCTAACAAAACCCTTTCTACAGACGAAGCATGCAAAGCATGTGAAGTAGAAGGGCCATCATTCGTTAACTCTGGAGGAGGATTTTGTGTGGGTGGTGGTAATGCGCGGTTCCCACTGCATACGTACAGCCCACCTCCGTAACGTACGGCTCAAATCGCGGGAATAGATCCGAGATAGATAAGCGAGGATTAGGAGAAAGATATTACAAGCAAGAGTGTTGCATAGATAAGGCGGTTAATATAAGCGATTTAAGATTGTTAGTAGAGCAAAGTGACAAGATGTGGTAGAGACCATTGTAGTCCGAACATAATACCCTGAACGGATCGTGTTGGGCATATGTCGAACTACAATGGCTGAGGAGTAGAGGACGAAAGTTTCTGGTCCTTCTACTAGGAATGTTAAAATTAAGGCGTTTTAGTAAATGCTGGCTGTCTATATTTCCATAAATAATATTATATAGAAACATTACACCCAGCATCGTTCTACGGTTTGTTAATGATGGTAAGTTGATTAGTAAAAGTCTACTTTGATAAGAGGGGAGGTAAAGATTTGCATCCCAATTAAGTCCCCTAACAGCAAAAGTAAGGAAGTTTTTTTGTACAGATTCAATGTGATCTTGGTGTACTCCATACTGAGGACTCGAGACACACGATCCATACTCAAGAATCGGACAGACCAGTGATGTATATAACGTTTTAGTTATGTACGGGTCATTAAATTCTTTTGACCATCTTTTAATAAAACCAAGCACACCCATAGCTTTATTAACCATGGTAGATACATGGTCGGTAAATTTAAGTTTTAAATCTAATAGGACACCTAGATCGTTAACCTGAGTTAATCGTTCTAAGGAGTTCCCATAGAGAAAGTACATAGCCTGGTAAGGACTAGATCGGTAAAAAGACATAAGTTTACATTTCGATCCATTAAGCTTTAGGTTATTTGCTAAACACCAATTTTGAAGTTTATCCAAATCGGATTGAAGTCTAGACTGGGCGCTAGTGAATTTATACTGAAGGCATAGCTTAACGTCATCATACATAACTACACGTGAATTAGTTAAGGCAAGGGGCAAGTCGTTAATAAACAGAGTAAAAAGTAGGGGTCCAAGGTGGCTTCCTTGGGGCACCCCCGATGTGGCGCGGACTAAACGCGAGGTAACATCTTTAAAGAAAACACGTTGGGTTCTCCCTGATAAGTAGCTCGAAATCCACATAAGAAGATCAGTTGGGAATCCCAAAAGACTGAGTTTACTTATAAGAAGCGAATGCTTAACAGAGTCAAATGCTTTACTGAAGTCAGTGTATATGACGTCTGTTTGTAAGCCATTCCGGAAGCCATCCGTGATAAAAGATGTTAGCTCCAATAAGTTGGTAGTGGTGGAGCGGCGCTTCATGAAGCCATGCTGGCACGGAGTTATTATTGAACTACATATGTAGGTGTTGCAAATGTGGAGTGATAAGTTTTTCAAAAAGCTTTGGAATTGCTGACAATTTAGAGATGCCTCTATAATTAGCAGCGTCGGATTTTTTCCCTTTTTTTCCCGCCGTAACTAATACTGCGGCATCAGTGCGTACCGGGGGTCCGGACGGTTTATTACCCTGTTTGGTGACTGTTACAGGAGTTTGAATTATTGGGTCTGGGATCACTTGAAGTGATGCCAAAGAGGACATATCGGACAATTGCTCATTGATTCCGAGACATTCGGAAGCCGAATTTTTCTCAGGTCCGGCCCTTGGGGTGGCCAGAGATATAAACGGCTGCATAGTTGTCGGCTGAGCAGGCTGAAGATTATTCGACCCGAGCACATCACTAAAAGCGGATTTCTTACGCTTTGGAGACTCATTTAGTAGTTGAAGACTACTAAACTGTGTATCAAGCGCACAGAGTTGGTCATTGATTTTTCGAAAACCACTAATCAACTCCTTGAAACCGCTTTTAGTCTGCCTCATGAACGACCCCATTTCGTCCTGAACAGCACGACAACCATCACAGCAAAAGTGGAGACCAGACCTACGCGAGATTGCATCGGAAACTGCGGCCGTGAACCCGGCACACTTAGCGTGTAAAACGTTTTCACAGAGCCAGCAATGGATGGTAGGCTGGGAAGACGAGATTGTCTTATTGCAAGACTTTAATACACAGACCAATTTAAAATCCATAATTATTAAAAATTTAAATAATTAATTTATTAAAAATTTTTTATAATTTATAAATTTTTATAAAATAATTTTAAAATATTAATATTAAAAATTTATTAAAAAATAAATAAATTAATAAAATTTCTTTAACAAAAAATTTAAATAAATTATTAAATCTTAAATTTGCATCGTTTTCGTTTTTATATTGAAAAAATAAATTTTTTATATTGGAAAGAATTAAACAAAAACTTAATTCCACGACTCTTATTGACTTAAAAAAAAGATTAAAGGTCAAAGTTAAAAGCATTCGCCGCTTGGAGGAACGTTTGGAAGATGGATCACTTCCAAACGTGTTCGTTTACATGGTCCGCTTTATAAAGAAGTGTAAAAAATTAGTAGTTCTTTCTAATAATGTACCTTCACCTGTCGAATATCAAGACGCTTTTAATAAAATTGTCCAGATAGTCCAAGAGCACGAGTATCAAGAGGAAATAAAAAATGTTAGAAAAAATCTTGTTGTTAGCCCAAGCCTACAGAAGCTAAGTCCGTTTGTCCATGAAACCTCTCAGGCTGGGCTTACCTTTTCGTTGTTGCGGGTCGGGGGGCGACTAGCTAATGCTCCTATTTCGTACGATGCCAAGTTTCCAGTATTGTTGACGAAGCGCTCTCAATTTGTTCAGAGCTACGTCCGATACTTGCACGAGTCGAATTTTCATGTGGGTCCACGAGCACTAGTGAGTCTCTTGCTACAGCGCGTTTGGATAGTAAACGCGTAGGAAGTCTGCAGTCAGATAATGCGGTCATGCATACGCTGTTTTAAATGCAAGCCTCATCTGATGACTCAAATCATGGGAGATTTACCCTTAGATCGAGTTCGTGCTCTCCGCCCATTTTCCATATGTGGCGTGGATTTCTGTGGCCCTATTGAGACGACCTACATTGCCCTGTTTGTTTGTTTTTCGTCTAAAGCAGTACATTTACAAGTAGTTTCCGATTTGTCAACTGATTCCTTTCTATTGGCTTTTCAAAGGTTCGTTGGGCGCTGCGACAACGCGACGAACTTCGTCGGAGCGAGTCGCCACTTCGCGGCACTGCGGCACCAGATCGAGAGCGAAGCGGACGAGCTGCGGCAATACGCATCAAAAAAAGGATGCGTATTTGCGTTCATACCGCCGCGGGCTCCGCACATGGGCGGACTATGGGAGGCAGGTGTGAAGTCTGCAAAGCTGCAAAGGGAGGCGGTGGGCAGCGCGAAGTTGTCCGCAGAGGAGCTGCAGACCGTTCTCGTTGGAGTCGAGGCGGTCCTGAACTCGAGGCCCCTGGGCGCCCTCAGTCAAGACCCAAGCGACGGCGAGGCGTTGACTCCCGGGCACCTGTTGACAGGCGGGCCGCTCATCGCCCCACCAGCACCGCGGACCCCGGACCAGCAGGGTCTAACGTGCTTGCGGCGATGGCGGCTTGTCTCGTCAATCAAGCAAATGTTTTGGCAGCGTTGGTCCCGGGAGTACGTCTTGGGCCTACAGGCGCGGTCTAAGTGGCAGCGGGAGCAGGAGGACGCCAGGAAGGGCGATCTGGTCCTGGTCGCCGAGGACAACCAGCCGCCCCAGCAGTGGATCACCGCCAGGGTCGTCGAGACTCACGCCGGCGCGGACGGAAGGGTCAGGGTCGCCGACGTCAGGACGAGTAGGAGCAGTATTTCGGAGAGCAGTCCACAAGCTGGCGAGGTTGCCAGTAGTTGAAGCCTAAGAAAGGGGACCCTTCAACGGGGCCGGTGTATAATTAATGTAGATAATTAAGTGGAATTTTATGAAGTCTAGTATAAGTTAGTTTACGGCGGAGCGGGAGCGCAAGTGAAGCTCTCAATTGCGCTCTCCCATGAATTCGCCCCGCTTCGCCGCACTAGATAAGCTAGGCTTAAGTTTTTGTTGTTATGAATATATAATCGAATTTATAACGTTGAAAAGAGTGCACGCATTTTCGTTTTCGTTCGTTTTTTTTTGTAATTTAATTTAATTCTANTCGATGTGGAAAATCCGCATTTTAACTTTAAATTTTGAGCCACAAAATATTCAAAACCAAATATAACTTCATGGTCCTGCTTTTTTCTTGTTGCCTTATCTCTTTTAGCTTGGAGCGTATCCATTGAAACTGATTGATATTAACAAACTAAAATGAAAAACTGAAATAGTCTCCTTATAAAGCATTGGGGATATGCATACCGGTTTCAGTTTATACATATATATATATTATACATAATGTATTATATACTAAAATATATATATATATAAATATTGGTATGTGTGCTAGTAAATAATGTAATACCTACATACAGTATATATGTAAGTGGTATATAAAGAGCTAATATGAGCTCTCAAAAGACAGTTTACGTTCAAAACTCGGTCTAAAATGAACAAATTTGAGAGGAGCAATTCTGTAATAGTAGATTTTCAATATGTTGTTGGAAATAACAAACAAATATTTGTTAAAGAATTGGCTTTCATGCCAGGAGGAACTGTAATACCGAACTTTTTTCACTTCAAACCCCCATACAACTTAAAGGAATTGGATAGTGAAACTTTGCAGCAACACAATATACATCGAAAAAACATTCATGAATTGGACTGGATGGATGGGGAAATACCCTATAACTGCTTAGGTACTTTCGCCACTTAACAAGTTCGCCAATGTAATTGTACGCGGTGAAGTAAAAAAGGAATTTGTATCCAAGTTTCTATCGAATAATATTATCGATATATATATTGGAAAGAGTCTTACATGCTATCCAAATTTTTTTACCAACTGTAAAATTCACAAAAAAGTGAAGCTAAGATGTCCTCTAAATAATTTATTTAGACTGTTTATAATTTTAGAAATCTTTGGATCTTTGGATCTTAGAAAGATTTTGGATCTTTAATTGAGAAGTTGATTTGGAAAAATGGATGGGCTCTTTGGGAATGATCCTAGTAAAAAAGGATACAGTCAACTTATATACTGCAACTATTGCGGATCTGATACTCATTTTGAAAAAGACTGTGCTAAAAAACGCGATCAGGAAAAAAAACAATAGAATCATTAACTGTAGCTAATAAACATTGAAAAATATAAAACTTTTATCAATATGTTTACGAAATTTATTCATCCTTTTACGATGCTTATTTGTGGGCCCTCGGGGTCGGGTAAAACAACATTTTTAAAAAACTGATAGAAATGATAGAAATGATCTAATAAGCGATCCAATAACTCGAATAATATGGTGTTATGGTGAAGAACAAGCGAAGCCGAATTTTAGTAACATAGAATATTTCCATGGAGTTCCTGAATCTATTGAAAATGAAAATAATGAACCGATACTTTTGGTATTAGATGATTTGATGATGGGTGCATTCAATAAAAATGTATGTGAACTTTTTAAGAAAGGATCTCATCATCGAAATTTATCTGTAATAGTTGTAACTCAAAATATATTTCATAAATCTTCCCATACAAGAGATATATCACTAAATACAAAATACATTGTGGTGTTTAAAAATCCTAGGGATAAATTACAATTTCAATGTTTAGATAGACAGATATATCCTGAAAACCCGCAAAAACTTTTTAGAATATATAAGGAAGTAACAAATAAACCTCATGGTTATTTACTTATTGATCTTACTCAAGGAATAAATGACCTGTTAAGATTTCGAACTGAGATTTTTAATCCATTATATTCAGTTTGTTATTCTGATGAAAATGGTTTGCAAAAGGAGCATAAGGCGATTGAAAGCGAACAAACATTTACTGTATGTGCTCAAAAAAGCAAATAATAAACTTCGAAAAGCAATTATTTGTAATAGTGATACCGAGCTTGTAAAAGTATTGTCTGAGATTGTGTTAAATACTTAAAAAGGAAACCATAAAATTGCAAAAAATATCCTGAATTCATTAAAAAAGTATAAAAATGTATTACGACATATTTCCAGTCCAAAACAATCTTTAAATTCTAAGAGAAAAGTTCTAATTCAAAAGGGAGGATTTTTACCTATTTTAATAAGCTCATTGCTTTCTGGAATTTTTGGTAAAATATTGAATCATGATTAAAAGCAAGCATCAGCTAAACAAAGTAATTTTAATGCATACCATAAACTTTTAATGAATAATCGAGGTAATGATCTTATAAATATAAAATTTTTACCAATTTTAAATAATAAAAAAAATAAGTGATTTTGATAAATGGATTAAGATTCAACAAGAGTTATGTGCATACCAAAATAAAAGGAGAAACAAAGCTTTTTCACATCAATCGGTATCTAAGTCACCGGTTTCATTAAATCAAAATGTAGAAACTCAAACGTATATTACGGATGATTGGAAAGATTCCGCTGCCAGTACTTCGAAAGGAAACAAGAACGAGTCATCATTAAAAAGAGGTGGTTTACCCGATTTACCCAGTGATGGTGAGGAACATTTAACTGAAAAATTATCAACATTTTCAATTGATTATAAACGAACCGTCACAGATACTTCTTTCATAGATGATAAGGTACTAAAAAAATCATTAGTTGATGATAAAAAAATAATTAAAGGACCTGCTACTGAAAAGAAACTGAAACTGAGAAATAGGGTTAAAAAGAATAGAGATTCACCCTATCCACTTTGAAATCTTAAGTATATAAATGATTTAGAAAAATTGCATAGAGCAAACCGTAAAGAAAAAAATATTCAAATTGGTAAAAATAAATTGAATTGGATTTCATATTCCTAAGTCAAGATTCTAAAATGTTTTTTCAAAACGAATTTTTTGTTACTGTGCTCAGCAATGACTCTTTAAATGTGTTTCCTGATAATGTAAAGTGTTCCTTTACCAATATTGTAAACATTCCAGAAACAATGTCTGATGAATGGGAAGTTGGCATAACTGATATATATTTAAATAATTGTTTTGGAAAAAATCATAAAAAGTTACGGAGAGAGACAAAAGAAAATACATCTGAAGAATCAAACTCTAATTCATCAGAATTTATAAGCTTAGTAAATTCTGAAACATTCCGTTACAAAGCGGCTCCATTGAAAGCGGATGAGATTGAATACGGACCAATCTTTACTTACACGGACATTATTAAGCCTCGATGTGTAGGAAGCAAAAGACCTCGTTGTCTAAGAGTTTTGTTCACAAACGGAAGAGAAAAATTTATGCAGTTCAGAAATGTTGAATATTATCCTATTAAAAATTATTCGCCAAATGAAATTTCTATATTAATTCAGATTCAAGTGGATATAAAATTCCCTTCGAAACTTCATCTATACCAATTTTTCTGACACTGCATTTTAGAAAAAGACGAAAAATTCTATAAATATAATCGATATTGGAAACTAGTAATTAGAACTAAGTTATCAATCATGGCGAAATGTTATCATCAATACTATTTAAATCAGTGTGGTGAGGGTCTAAGTCATATTGGTAGTCTATATATTTCACCCAGAGTTGTTCAGCAAGGACTTAAACGCAATTAAACGCAGTCATTTAACATCTAAGGCTTAGATTCTAAGCAAGGACGTAAACATACGCATTCAAAAAAATCAAGAAAAAAATCAACAACAAAATTTAAAATTAGTGATATATTTTCAAAGTCAAAATGAGTAATCAAATTGAATGCATGAAAAGCGAATTGGATCTTTTTGAACCGCACCCAACTCAAAGCTGTATTTTGAAAACCGAAGAAGTATCATACAATCCTATTGCTTTATGGATAGTGCCTCATCAAATGAATTCGTTTGTTTGGGAAATGGTGAAACATATAGAGACCTTTCAAGTGTTTATCTAAAACTTGTTGTGCAACTTAAAAAAATTGATAATAGTAATATTGAAGGAAATGCTGTTGGTATTGCTAATAATATTTTGCACTCAATATTTAGAAGCTCATCGGTATATTTAAATAATACTCTGGTTTCACAAAGTGACAACAATTATCATTATAGATCATATTTACAAACCATTTTAAACTATGGTTGTGATGCAAGTGAAAGTCATTTAGCAACACAAGGATATTTTCCAAATTATGGAACACAAACACCATTTAAAAGTGATGGTTGTCTAATTCTTAAAAATATCTTTCAAAATAGTTACAAAGTTGAATTATTTGGAAAAGTTCACGGTGATATTTTCAACCAACCAAAGCTGCTTGTAAATAATGTTGATTTGCGTATTACTTTTAATATTGAAAAAACAGCATTTTATTTATTGGAAGACGGGACTGAGTCGAATCTTAAGATATTAGAAGCACAGCTTTTTATGAACCATGTGGTAGTTAACCCCAGTATTTTATTAGCTCATCACCACGTTTTACAAACAAAAAATGCAATATACCCATACAATAAAGTTGAAGTAAAATCATTTACAATATACCCAGAAAATAATACATTGTCAATCGATAATGCTGTTATTGGGCAACTTTTTTAGTTTTCTGTATGGTAAAAAACCGAGCATATTCAGGAAATAGAGGATTAGACCCTTTTAATTTTGAAAACTTTAAAATTCAACGACTTAATCTGTTAGTTAATGGAGTACAAGTGCCTTCACAGGCGCTTGAATTCGATTTCTCGAATTCTAACAATGTACAAAGTTCAAGAGCATATAATTTACTATTTAGAGCATGCGGAATTAAACATTATGATCGAGGTCTACCAATTTCTAAGGAAATGTTTGACAAAAATAGTTTCATATTAGCATTTGATTTAACTGCGGATCACTCAAATTCAAGTGTTTGCTCTAACTTAATATCTCAAGGAACAATAAGAATAGAAGGACGATTCTCTGAACCTCTTGCTGAGGCTGTAACATGTCTTGTTTATTGTGAATACGATTCAATGATTGATATTGATAAACATCGAAATATTCGGGTACTTCTTTAAAAATGAATACAATACAAATCATGGACTTGCTTTCAAGCAATTAACAAACTAAAAAAATATTTAAAGGCGTTTTTCCAGCAGATAAACTACCAAAAGAAATTAGTGAATACCCAGCATTATTTGTGGTTAACACTGATTATTTAAACCAACCAGGAATGCATTGGGTTGCATTTTACTTCTATAACAAAAAGTCTGCTGAATTTTTTGATTCTTTCGGACAATATCCCCAGAAAAAAGAATTTGTTACAAATTTATATATATTATATAAAAAATATATTTTTTTTTTTCGGGTTCGTGATACATTCTTTTAGTTATTTTATAATATCTTGTCATAATATCCATGGCTTCCTTTATGTATATTGGAAGTTTGTGGCAATTACAAGTGTCAGGGCCCTCAGTTGCGTCATCATCACTCCAGGGACATATTTTGTAGTGAAATCCATATTTTGAGTACAGGAGCTCCTTTTCTTCCAAATCTTCCAGGGTTGCTTTTAGATATTCAAGTTTTTTTTGGTGTTCCTCGAAAAGCATATCCTCAAATTGCAGCAGAAATAGTTTGATTTGATGCGAATACATTTTCGAGGTGTTTGGAATTATGTAGAAGACACAAAACTGATGATTCACAATAAGGAATAGACTCTTTTATACCATCACTCTTTTGATATAAATTGTAAAAATGGAGTGCTATATCTAGTCATCTCTTTTCCTTTATATACTAGATGCGTTATTCCATTTTCCTTCAATTTCTTAAATGGTGTTTTAGTTGAAAATTTATTTACATAACTCTTTGGTAAAAATATCCACAGTGGTTCGTCCTCCTTGCCAGTTAAGTAAATAGCGATTTTAGTTCCATATGTTGTTTTATTTGTCTTACACCCAATGATCTTGTACTCAAAATTAATACATAAGTCCTCGATCTTTGTGTAGCCAATAACAGGCTTTTGATCATTCAGAGTATCTAAGAAAGATTTTGGTACATAATACATAAGTGATTCGAGCTCTTTTATTGGATGAAAAATATTTCTACATACCATTAGATTAATATTATATACTCCCGGAGTCGATTAAAAAAGAAAACTGAATCATTTAATCAGTGATCTCGCTCTTTTATACTTTTCAATATTGGAAAATCCCATCCCATCTCATTGTGGGCATATACTTTTTAAATAAAATGATAGAAAGATATGTCAGCATGATTATTTTTAAATTTTAATGCAACTATTAATTCAACATTTGATAATAAGACTTAAAGAGATGCTTGAATGATTCTTTCATTTTGTTATATCTCTGTATATTGTATCCATATTGAATATTTTCCTCATAACATCCTATAAACGGAGTTCTAGTTTATTCTTTAAATCAGTTTATAACATAAATATCGAAATGAAAACATTCGTTTGTGATCTTTGTATATAAAGTCCCTCATTTAAATATCGTTATGGATTAAAACGTCACATTCTAAAAGTGCATAACTTCAGCATCACAAAAGCTCGATCAACATACTATAACTGCTACTTTTGTCCTGAAGTGCAAAAGTACTGGCCCCGAGATGAATTATATTTGCATTTTTTAATGCATCATCCCAAGATATTAATAGAATTAATTAACTTAAGAATAAAAACATCCAAATAAATCATATAAATTTCAATATTTATCAATCCATTTATATAATGATTAATGCTTTATGTGAGATAAAAATAAAAAACCATAATTAAATTTTTATATAAGTTTTTATTTTGCCAGACATTTTTATGTATAGTTTTATTCAATATTTTTCATATATTCATTTAATATTGCATCATCTTCTTCATTCAGTAATTTTAAATAATAATCTTTTTTCTTTAATTAATTCCGAAAAAATGTTATCGTCATCTGGAAATGTTGGAATGCCACAATTTTCATCTTGTGTCTCTGGGATAAAACATGGCGTATTCGGTACATCGTCTCCTAATATGGAAATGTCCTGGGTGCTTGGAACGATCCAATCATCATCAAGGTCGATATTTGAGGGTTCTGGATAGTCACATGTGGGTGTGATTATATTATAAAATGATGTGAAAGAAATATTGATGATGTGAAACATCATCAAATAATTCCTCAAGAGTTTTAGCTCCGAGACTTGACAGTGGGCAAAGATCATAACTCGATTGAGTGTCTTCAAATATTACACTGATTTGACTCATGGTTTTTTATTTTTTTGCTGTTTTTGGGTTTAGTTCAATAACCTGCTTGGGCTGTTATATTTAAACTAACCATTGGAGTCCTAAAATAATCATTGAGACCCATCGATCCTCGAAAACTGAAAACAGGTTGTGACACTTGAAAACAACCCCGAATTTTCCAGGTCAAAGAATTGAGTAAACCAATCAAAAGACCTGGGAGCCATGAAAGACAGGATAGGAAGATGTGAAAAGAAGGAAACAAGATGCTTTGATTTTTATATATTTGTGATTATTTTATTCAATATTTTTCATATATTCATTCAATTCTTAATTCATAATGCTCATATTCATGATAACGACATATTCACAATGACGTATTCCTCAACCCGGGAATCAGGTGAACATGAAATACGACGAGGTCTCGTATTCCTGAAGATTCCAATGTCATCATCTTCATCATACAACTCCTCATCGGCTGAAAGCATGTCAAGATCACCGAATGTGTAATAATAATGTTTCTGATTCCGGATGGGTATACCATCACACCCCTCATAATTACCAAAAAATTTTTCCAGAGAGTAATTGATGTTGCATAAATCGCAGGTTACTTGTGGATCCATATTCAAGATAAAATTTTACGTATAAAATGTTCTAACCGGCAAAGCGAGATTTAGACTAAAAATTGTATCTCTAAAATAATCATAGAAACCTATTCATCCATAAACAAGAAAGGAAAGCTAACTTCGGGCGGAACCGAAGCTTATATACCCTTGCAGTTGAAGCGCAGTTCGCTAGGTGGCGCCACGCATCTTATATTATTAGATACATAGCGGATCGTATATAGTTGGCCTATCGAATTATTTTGCCAAAAGAGGAATCCATTGAAACTCTCATCCTTCTAACTTGAAAAACAACGAAGTTATAGCGAGTTCTGATCAATCAGTTATATGGCAGCTATAGGATACAGTCGACCGATCCTGGCCGTTCCGACTTATATACTGCCTGCAAAGGAAAGAAGGATGTGTGCAAAGTTTCAACTCGATAGCTTTAAAACTGAGAGACTAGTTTGCGTAGAAACAGACAGACGGACAGACGGACATGCTCATATCAACTCAGGAGGTGATCCTGATCAAGAATAGATATACTTTATAGGGTCGGAGATGTCTCCTTCACTGCGTTGCACACTTTTGACCAAAATTATAATACCCTCTGCAAGGGTATAAAAATGAGAACAGGTTCTTGTGTTTGAATGTATTGAAGCCATGAATGGAAACACCTGAAACCACCCCCCAATTTCCACAAGTCAATTAATTGGGAAAACCAATCAAAAGACTCGAACCCCGAGATAGTGCTTAGAGCCTGACACCTCCAGTAGGGAGTAAACAGGCGATCGGCTAATTTCTTGCACGCGTGTGTGTGTGTGTGTTTGTGTGTGCGTGGGATTCTATACACATATCCATACAAATATACATTTATATATATCCCCATGCCAGCAGGCATCTCCTGTCCTTTCTTGAGGCCTTGCCATAAATTTTCCACCTGAGTGTAACTGATAAAAAAGGGCCCTTCATGTTTAACGGAATTTCACTTTCTTATGATAATTTTTTCCTTTTGATACTTGTTTCAACCCTTGTAAAATTTTATATTAGAAATTAAATTTCTTCGTATAACTCCAAAAATAATTTTTAAATATTTCAATGGTCTTGGATTAAAAAATCATTTAAAATGATATGCAATAACATATTCTTTAGTTTTCATAATTATTTTTTCCTTATGTTGCACAAATGATCATAGTGATTTGTTTGGATATATTTTTCTTAATAGGTGGGGAAAACTTAGTAGTATGGATATTGGCAGACGGCGTATTTAGCTGATAGCGCCACCTATGTGTCACATGTAAAAATGTGGTGAATTTACCAGCGCCATTTACATGTAAATATTGACATGTAAAAATATCGGCTAGTCATGAAATTTGACAGGATCATGTAGAAAACTTGTGTTGAGTAAAATGATCTGTCAAAGAGTGTTAGCGTTCGCAAATAAAAATACATGTAAAAATAAAACTTAAAAGGATCAAGCGAAAGTTTTTACCAAGTAGAAAGTGCTATATTGGTATATACCCGAGAGTGTATTTAGATTTAGAGCTTTGTTACATTAGTTTGCCTATATCCATACTACTAAGTTTTCCCCACCCGATTTTACGCCGTTTGCCTAAGTCCCTACTAATTCAATTGATCACTTGCGCCACCTATGTCACAAATTAGGCTTGTGAAAAAATAAATGAAATTGATTAGGAAAAAATATATTCACCCAATTCACCATGATCATTTGTTCAATTGGGCAACCTATGAGACAAATTAGGTGTGTGAAAAAATAAATTAAATTGATTAAGAAAAATATATCCAAACAAATCACTATGATCATTTGTGCAACATAAGGAAAAAATAATTATGAAAACTAAAGAATATGTTATTGCATATCATTTTAAATGATTTTTTAATCCAAGACCATTGAAATATTTAAAAATTATTTTTGGAGTTATACGAAGAAATTTAATTTCTAATATAAAATTTTACAAGGGTTGAAACAAGTATCAAAAGGAAAAAATTATCATAAGAAAGTGAAATTCCGTTAAACATGAAGGGTCAACAAAAAACCTCGGAACAACGATCGACCTGATGCGGCCCTTTTTTATCAGTTACAATCAGGTGGAAAAGTTACATATATTTAGTTTTGAGAAGAGTTGATCCAGTGACCAGGCAAAAATGGGAAGAGTCACTACTGGTGTTCGTCCGTAGAGCGTTATGCGGCAACTACGTCAAACTTGAACTCGCGGGAGTAGCGGTAGGTCCCGGAGTCGTAGTCAAAGAACGTAAATAGTCTGACTAAATTTACCTGGATTCTGCAAGGGACTGCTCGGGTTGACCAGGCGCTTGCTGTGATCAGGCTGGAGTTGATGTGGGGTGCTTGAAGTCCTGGGCTGGTTTTCCTCAAGTATCGGTGGTATGGTGGTTCGGCTGATTCCTTATCGGCCGGTCCTACTGGTGGTCTGTTTCACGGGAGCAACACTCGAAGTAGGTTAGGTAACGCGGGTCGAATTGTGGTCCGTTTCACGGGAGCAACACTTGAAGTAGACTGGTATGCCGCGGATTCTACTTGTGGTCCGTTTACACTGGAGCCCCGCGAAGTAGATAGTTTTTAGAGAGTCCTACTTTGTGAATCGTTTTACACAGGATCACATGAAGTAGGTCAATTTTAAGTGCCGTAGTTTCAACACTGAGTAACGAGATGATTGACTCTGATCTCGCAACTGTCTTTATTTCAGAAGAACAATTCTAATATAAGATGCTAAATTATACATACTTAAATCTAAGGAAGGTCAATGTTATGGACGTGCTAAAACTAATGTTAATTCCAGGGTCACCCACCTCTGAGTCTGCTGAGATTGTTTGTTCATGTACTGCTTGTACAAGCATTTCGGCTTAGCTAGCTGGTTTTTGCTTGATTCGGTCATTCTTCCCGCTGATAATGCTGATTTCTGCTTTTGGCGCCGTCTACTAGTACTGGGTTATTAGGTTGGATATTGTTTTGTGCTTATTGCTAAAAGGTTAGTGGGTCTGTATATAGCAACATGCTGATGCATATTGATTGGATAAAATTACTAAGCGTGCATATAGGGTAGTAGGTCTTGGCACTAGGTGCCAACATTCTCCCCCCCCCCATTGAGGGACTCAATCCAATGCGGCTGTGCGTTGTTGTTGAACCGTCTCAGTGAACCGATGTGTACCCTTGCGCTAGAAAATATTGTGGATCTTAAAACTAATTACTAAAAAATCTAATTTTAATACAAAAAAATTTTGAATCATGTGGGTGAGATCTCTAACATTGATAAGATACCAACGATAATTCTATCCGACCTGTTGTCTCCTTCGCCTTGTTGCGCGCCCTCGTAACCATTCTCCTTGGGAATTCCATAAAGTACTAGACCTTTTTTCTGGTTGGTCGGTGCGCATACAGGACTCTTGGTCCTCTCTTGACCTAGCTTCTTGCTCCCTTTTGGAGATGCATGTTACCCATGCCAGATAGGAGGTGACTTCTACTCCTTGAATTTCCTTGGTTACTGGCCCTTGTTGATTCGCAATGAGTGGGGAACTTCTTCCGGATCTTACTATTTGCTTCTTGCCGATGCATGCAATCAAACTTTGTCGTGGCTCGTTAGCTTCCGGTATCCAAGCCGTCGTATTACCAACAACTTGTTCTGCCTTGATATTAGGAGCTGATTTCGGTCGCACCGGCCCCAACACAATCCATCCAAGAGCGGTATTTTTTAGTAGTGGCTGTCCTTCTCCCAAATATGCCTGTTGTGGCCTCATAAGCTGGGAGATGATTTCGGCGCCCAATAACAGATCAATATTCTGGGGCTTAGCGCAACTGAGGTGAGATATTTCTTTGTGCTTGAATACGGTGCACAACGACGTTGATTTGATCTACGAAGTCAGTGGTTAATGATGATAGGGTCACCACAGCTTTTTTTCGTGATCTTTTAGTTGTTTCTCCCAGTGCACCGATGTTCAGGGTTGATGGCTCCAATTGTTGTCCAAGTGTGTCAGCCATCCTTCTGGTGATTATGTTAATTTGTGATCCAGAATCTAGAAGTGTGCGGCATTGCTGATGTGTTCCGGCTGGTCCATGTATTGACACTTGGGCGGTTGGTAACAGAACGGTGGGCTTATCTGTAAGCAGGGCTGTGACTGAACACACCAATCGTGATGAACAGGATCGAAGTGGAGCTGCCGGCGCATTTTTCCGCATTGTTACTTGACTGGTTGCCTGACGCTCAAGGTTTTCTAACATCTGCTTCAGAGATTGTCGATTGGTTGGATCGGTGACGGCTAGTTCTAAAGATGACAGCGTGTGTGGGTCCAGTCTTTCCTCAATGATGTGTATCAAGATTGGCTCGCAGTTGTCTGTTGACACCTTGAGTTCGTTGAGAGTGGCGATCGTTCGGAGCACGGTATCATGTAGGCTGCGCAGTTGGTCCGCTGATCCATTTGTTCTGGGGTGTCCGAAAAGGTCTTCGATTGCGAATTTGATCAACAGCCGTTCATTTTGGTATCGATTCTTTAGTCGTTGCCAGGCATCCTGGTAACTGGCTTGTCCGCCAATTGACGTTGAGATTAGGGGTTTTGCTTCACATGTTACATGATTCTCCAAATGACGGAATTTTACTGCATCGCTGTAGTCTTGATTGTGGATGCATTCCGTAAAAATTTCGTAGAATCGTAGCCAATGTCGGTAGTCTCCGTCAAACTTTGGTATAACAAACGGAGGTGCAATCGCGGGTTTTTGTGTTGATGCTGAAGTCGATTGCGATCCTTCGCTCAGAAACGAAAAGTATTCTGCTCGTACCACCTGAAATCTGTCATCGGTGTGTCCATCATTTTTTATGGCTGGTTCCAGGTCGATGAGATCATGGTATCCCGTAACGATTTCCTTCCATAGCTCCTTCATGTGTTGTCTGACGTGAGTGGACACTTCCCGTCCTTCGGTGCGGTTGCACAGAAAGTCTTCCATATCGTCTAATCGTCCTTCATGTCTTCGTTTTAATTATGTTAATCGAAGGTCTTCTCCTTCCTTTCCTCGTGATGATTGTGCCTTTGGCTCGAGATTTTCGCCTGTTTTCCGGGGCCCTTGTGACGGGCCTGTCACTGATGGGATTCCATCCGAAAATATTGCTTCATATTTTTTCACAAGCTCTTCTAGCGCTTTGGCCTTTATGAAATGCTTGTGAAATGCTTGGCCCTGCGCCGGCAAATAATCATTTTCCGGGCTAAATTGGGTCCATGAGTGAGTGAGCTGTTTTAGTCTCTCCTCGAAGTATCCGTCCTTGAGCCTTCGCTCTGCGGAGTCCTTAGTGAAATTTTTTATTAGCCTTTGGATGGCTATGTTGGTATCAATTTGCTCATCAATAAGCATCTGGGTTACAGGGTCTGATTCTGATCCCATGATTGCGGTGTAAGTTTTGTTTTTGTTTTTTTTTTTTTTTTTTGAGATGAACTGCCGTCCGTAGAGTGTTATGCGGCACCTACGTCAAACCTGAACTCACGGGAGTAACGGTAGGTCCCGGAGTCGTAGTCAAAGACCGTAAATAGTCTTGACTAAATTTACCTGGATTCTGCAAGGGACTGCTCGGGTTGGTCAGACGCTTGCTGTGATCTGGCTGGAGTTGATGTGCTTGAAGTCCTGGGGTGGTTTTCCTCAAGTACCGGTGGTATGGTGGTTCGGCTGATTCCTTATCGGAACTATCTTTATTTCAGAAGAACAACTCTTATATAAGATGCTAATTTAAAAGGTCAATGTTATAATTTCGAAATGGTATTGAATCGTAGGTACCAGCATCTATCCGCTGAAGAGACTGGAAAAACAAAACAGGAGAAAACTGGGTGTAGCAAGCAACTTAATAGAAATTCGTTGGCTTGCTCCTCTGCTAACGCCAAAACAGCTTGCAGTTATTGCAACGCTCAAGACCATTTTGTAGCCCAGTGCAGTCCGTTCGCTCGTCTTGCTGTAATGCAAAGGTTTGAGTTTGTCAAGTCAGCATATCTCTGTCTAAATTGTCTGCGAAAAGGTCACACCTTAGCGACGTTCAAATCAACTCGATGTCAAATTTGTGCATGATCGCACCATAAACTTCTGCACCGATTTACTGTGACTGAAAATAGCTTAGCGTTACCACCACCAACAGAAAATCCTACTCCAGCGTTAACGAATGATAGTCCTTCTACTTCACATGCTTTGCATGCGTCGGCTCTAGAAAGGGTATTGTTAGCGACGTCGATCGTAAGCGTTCGAACAAAAAATGGCGAGCACATATTGACCCGAGCATTACACAAATGAACTTCATTACTGAAGATCTTGCTCAACGCTTACAGATCCGTAGGGAGGAATCGTACATCAACTTGCTTGGAATTGGTCAAACTAATTCACAAGTCAAGAAAAAGATACACACCGTGGTGAAGTCGAGAGTCAATGGTAGCGAGTTTCCGTTCGACTTTTGGGTTTTGAAAACCATTTCAGGCTATCACCCTGACCAGTCAGTGAACGTGAAAGATTGGACCCTACCAAAGAACTTGCCGTTAGCAGACCCATATTTTTACAAACCTCAGCGGATAGATATGCTAATTGGAGCTGAGTCATTTTTCGAGCTGTTGTCCGTTGGCCAAATAAAACAAGGTCCGAACCATCCCATCCTTCAAAAAACTCTCCTTGGGTGGATGGTATCGGGAAAATATCTGGCCAATTCCTCAACTCCTCCACAGCCGGTCTCTAGTCTGAATTGCCAGGAAGAAATTATAGAATCGATAGATCACAGTTTGAAAAAATTCTGGTCATTGGAAGAAGTTCCATCTTCTAAAAAGATTTTGTCGCCAGAACAGGAGTTGTGTGAGGAACATTATCAAAAGACTACTAGAATACTGCCTTCAGGTCGATTCGAAGTCAGACTTCCATTTAATACGGATCCGATCGTTTTGGGCCACTCATTCGAGATAGCCAAACGCCGTTTTTTGTCGCTGGAGAGAAGATTATCTCAAGATCCGAACTTAAAGAAAATGTATGTGGAATTCATGGAAAAATACGAATCCCTAGGTTATATGTCCCCTGTGAGCCTTGATGTTCTTGCTACTCCACACTATGTAATACCCCACCAGTGTGTCAAACGCTGGGTTTGAATTGAGTAAGTGGTTTTCAAACTCTCCTGAAGTTACTGCATCCCAGAGCACCGTTGAGCCAATTACACTTTCGGACTCAGAGCTGACTAAGGCATTAGGAATCGCTTGGGTTCCCAAAGATGACGTGTTTAAATTTGAAATTGATACTTCAGTCATGGGTCAAAGGGCGACTAAGCGGAACATTCTTTCGGTGACAGCAAAGCTAATAGACCCTCTTGGCTTATTAAGCCCAATCCTTATTAAAGGAAAGATCCTGTTACAGGAACTTTGGCTTAATAAGCTAGATTGGGATGAGTCCATTCCACTGCACTTGGAAACCGCATGGAACAAAATTCAGCTTGCCTTGTCACAGTTAGAAGAGATCTCAATACCGAGATTTGTGATGAGTGAGCCAATGTCACCAATTGAAATTCATGCCTTCTCTGACGCATCGATGAGAGCCTATGGAGCCTGCAAAGTCCAAAGTAGCGCCGCTCAAGACAAAGACGCTCCCCCATCTTGAGTTATGTGTTGCCCACTTTCTGGCAGACCTCTGCCGTAAAATCAAGCCTCTTATAAAAGTACCGATCGAACGCATTATATATTGGTCAGATTCAGGTCGTCGTTGTCATCGTTCGTATCAAATAGAGTTGCTGAGATTCAAGAGTGGTCAGAGGATAGCACGTGGCGGCATGTACCAACTAAACAGAACCCGGCAGATATCGTGTCAAGAGGTGGAGACGTAAAGGAGACGGTGGAATCGATCTGGTTTACAGGTCCATCGTTTTTAACGGAGCCGGTATGATCCGTCACCAGAGGTGTTGCAGATGGAGTAAAAGAGAATGCGGTCGGATTTACCGCAATGGTCTCCACTTCATATTTATTGAAAGTGATGGAAGGATTTTCCTCTCACTTAAAACTGCTAAGAGTGTTCGTTTACATTTTCCGCTTTATATAGAAGTGTAATAAATTAGTAGTTCCTTTTGATAGTGTACCTTCACCTATCGAATATCAAGAAGCTTTTAATAAAGAGGCAATTAAAAATTTTCGAAAAAACCTTGTTGTTAGTCCAAGTCTACAGAAGCTAAATCCATTTATCCATGATGCTTCTCAGGCTGGGCTTGCCTTTTCATTGTTGCGGGTCGGGGCGACTAGCTAATGCTTCTATATCGTACGATGCCAAGATTCCAGTATTGTTGACGAAGCGCTCTCAATTTGTCCAGCGCAATGTCCGATACTTGCACGAGTCGAATTTTCATGTGGGTCCACGAGCACTGGTGAGTCCCTTGCGACAGCGTGTTTGGATAGTAAACGCGCAGGAAGTATGCAGTCAGATAGTACAGTCATGCATACGCTGTTTTAAATGCAAGCCTCATTTGATGACTCAAATCATGGGAGATTTACCCTTAGATCGAATCCGTGCTCTCCGCCCATTCTTCATATGTGGCGTGGATTTCTGTAGACCTATTGAAACGACGTTGAAAATTCGTGGTAGACCACCCTACAAGTCCTACATTGCCATTTTTGTTTGTTTTTCGTCCAAGGCAGTTCATTTAGAAGTAGTATCTGACTTATCAACTGATTCCTTTTTATTGGCATTTCAAAGGTTCGTTGGGTGCCGAGGGAGTACGTCTTGGGCCTACAGGTGCGGTCGAAGTGGCATCGGGAGCAGGAAGATATCAGGAAGGGCGATCTGGTCCTGGTCGCAGAAGACCACCAGCCGCCCTAACACTAGATTACCGCCAGGGTCGTCGAAACATACTGACGGAAGGGTCAGGGTCGCCGTCGTGAGGACTAGCTCTGGAACGATCTTCACAAACTGGCTAGGCTGCCGGTTAGTTGAAGCCGGATGGAGGCCTTCAACGGGCCTCCGTTCTGGGCCCACAGGTGCGGTAAAGTGGCATCGGGAGCAGGAAGACGTCATTAAGAGCAATCTGGTCCTGGTCGCAATGGATCATCACCAGGGTCGTCAAAACTCACGCCGGCGCGGACGGAAGGGTCAGGGTCGCCGTCGTGAGGACTAGCTCTGAAGCGGTGTTTAGGAGGGCAATTCACAAGCTGGTAAGGCTGCCAGTTGGTTGAACCCGGATGGAGGCCTTTAACGGGGCCGGGGTAACATGATAAAATAAATATGAATAACGAAAAAAGAACTGAAGTCTAGTATAAGTTAGCATAGGGCGGAGCGGGAGCGAAATAAAAGCTCTTGCGAATTCGCCCCGCTTCGCCGCAATATATAAGCTAGGCTTAAGTTTTATTATTGAATACATATCGAATTATAACGTGCATGCATTTTATTTTTCCGTCGTTTTTGAAAGTTTATCATAGGCAGCCATCTTTCTTTTAAGATTTCATTGAGATAAAATAATCTCATGTAACAGGTGGCTAGTCCCGATTTTAAAAGGATTGCGTATGTTACATTTTTGTCAGAGTTAATGGGCAACCTCTATAGTTGGCAGTTTGATTGCCATCGCAGTTGCCGCGGTTAAGCATGATTAGATCATGAAGCTCTCCACACACTACACACCAGGTGCAGTTTACAGTATGACCTTGTATGGCCATATTTTGGCAGTTCGCACATTTTACCGGGCCTTTGCGTTTGTATGGTTTCACAATTGTAATTCTGCGGTGCAGCAGAAACTGAAGATTGTATATAGGGTGTACTTCGTATTTCTTCATGGGCTTATTTTCTGGTTCGAGTTTCACCTTAAAGAGCGGCTGCAGCTTACTAACCCTGTCAATGATATTGAAGAATGTCTTAGGGCTATATCCCTTATCTTGTAGCGCCATTGTTATCTCTGCAGGCGTTACGTCAGAATCTATGCCCTTAAGAACGACTTTCAGTCCCTTGCTGCTTCTTAGCTGATACGTGTAAAATTTATTTTTATTCTCTGCACGATATTCCTATAATATTCTGTAATAATCAACAAAGTTTATTTGAACTTTTGTTTCCTGAATGTTGCCCTTTGCAAGGGGTATTATGTGGAAGTTTTCCTAGCCAATTACTTTTTTGACAAGAACATTGGAATTTTTTTCTCGTATATAAATAGGCGGAGGCTTCCTCTTCTCGACTGCAGTAGATTCGGCCGCGTCAACCTCATTTGTGTCTAGCAAGATTAAAATCGGCTTCTATTGAAAATAGGCTAGCATTGACACGGGTTATTTTGAGTTAAGAAATTAGGGGGCTCAGCTTCCTTCTTGTTTGGCTTTAGCGATCCATACTAGTCTGCACAGCCGGCTTAACATATTCATTGTTTTTGTTTAGACGTATTTGCGCTGCTAGCTGATGATTTCGTAAAGAGTGCTGTCGATACAGTTGCCGTTGTTGTTGTTGTTACGGTTGACACAATCACACTAGCAAAAATTTACGTTTTTAATACCAAAATTATCGCTGACTTAATGGACATTGTTTTTAAAAGAACTTTTAATAATTTTTTAATTAATATAAAATACCCAATAATAAAAAACGGGAAAACAGTATTAAGCAATGCGCAAATATGTGCAACAAGTGCCAAGACCTATTAAATATAGTTGCGAAATCAGAGTGCATCGTCTCGTTACTCAGTGTTAGACTACGGCATGAACCTAAATGAACCTACTTCAAGTTTGCTTCTGTGTAAAACGGACCATAAGTAGGACTCTCTTAAAACTATCTACTTCAAGTGGGTCCAGTGTAAATGGACCACAAGTAGAACTTTGTTATACAATCTACTTCGAGAGTTGCTCCCGTGAAACGGAACACAAGTAGAACCCGCGGTACCCAACCTACTTCGAGTGTTGCTCCCGTGAAACGGACCATATGAGAATCCGCATTACCCAACCTACTTCGAGTATTGCTCCCGAGAAACGGACCACAAGTAGGACCCTCGTTACCCACCCTACTTCGAATGTTGCTGCCGTAAAACGGACCACAAGTAGGACCGGCCGATACGGAATCAGCCGAAACCCCGTACCATCTGTAATTGAGAAGAACCAACCCAGGACTTCAAGTGTCTCATATCAACTCCAGCCTGATCACAGCAAGTGCCTGGTCAACCCGAGCAGTCCCTTGCAGTCAGACTTGTATACGTTCTTTGACTACGACTCCGGGACCTATCGTTACTTTCGCAAGATGAAGTTCAGGCACAAGCCGTAAGGCAATTCAATTCATCAAAAAAATCAAAAAAAAGGCACACTCAACCATGGGATCAGAATCAGACCCCGTAACCCAAATGCTCATTGATGAGCAAATTGAAAGCAACATAGCCATCCAAAAGCTAATAAGAAATTTCACTAAGGACTCCGCAGAGCAAAAACTCAAGGAAGGATACTTCGAGGAGAGACTCACTCATGGACCCAGTTAAAAAAAAATGATGCCAAGCTCCATGAGCTAGCACTAAGTCCTGAGAATAAATATTTTACAAAGGCCAAAGCGCTAGAAGAGCTTGTGAAAAAATATGGAGAAATATGGAATCCCACCAGGGTCAGGCCCTGATGCGAAAATCTCGAGCCAAAGGCGAAAATCTCGAGCCAAAGGCACAATCACGAGGAAACGAAGGAGAAGTTCTTCGATTTACTTCATTAAAACGAAGACATGAAGAACGATTAGACGCTATGGAAGACGTTTGATGCAACCGCACCGAAGGACGGGAATTGTCCACATACGTGAGACAACACATGAAGGAGGTCGTTACGGGATACCTTCGACCTGGAACCATCCATAAAAAATGATGGACACACCGATGACAGATTTCAGGTTGTACGAGCAGAATACTTAATAATTCCGTCATTTGGAGAACCATGTAACAGGTGAAGTAAAAAACTTAATCTCAACGTCAATTGGCGGACAGACCAGTTCCCAGGACGCCTGGCAACAACTAAAGAATCGATACCAAAATGATCGACTGTTGATTAAATCCGGGAGCAAATCTTTATACACATCATTGAGGAAAGATTGGACCCACACACGCTGTCATCTTTAAAAGCAAATGTTAGAAAATCTTGAGCGTCAGGCAACCAGTCAAGTAACAATGCGGCCGGAACAATCCAGCCGGAAAACATCAGCAATGCCGCACACTTCTAGATTCTGGATCACAAATTAACATAATCACCAGAAGGATGACTGACACACTTGGACAACAATTGGAGCCATCAACCCTGAACATCGCTGCACTGGGAGAAACAACTAAAAGACCACGAAAAAAGGCTGTGGTGACCCTATCATCGTTACCCACTGAATCCAAAAACAAATCAACTTAGTTTTACTACCGAAAATAATGCCCAATAAACCATTCTACCCTATTCAAGCGCCAAGAAATATTTCACCTCAGTTGCGCTTATCCGATCCTGAATTTACGCATCCCCAGAATATTGACCTGTTGTTGGGCGCCGAATTCGTCTTTCAGCTTATGAGGCCACAACAGGAAAATTTGGGAGGAGGACAGCCATACTCAAATATACCGCACTTGGATGGATTGTAATGGGGCCAGTGCAACCGGAATTTGTCCCTGATGTCAAGGCAGAACAAGTCGTCTGTAATACGGCGGCTTGGGCACCGAAAGCTAACGAGCCACGAAAGCGTACCGGTGGAGTCGCATTGGAATAAAGTTCTAGTACATGCATCGGCAAGGAGAAAATAGTAAAACCTGGAAGATTACATAGTTCCCCGTTCATGGCGGATCAACAAAGAAAGCCGCAGACGGACCATGAAGCACAAGCCCAAGTTTGCATCTCCAAAAGGGAGCAAGAAGCAAGGCCAAGAAATGACCAAGAATCCTGTATGCGCACTGATCAACCATGTTGGTAACTTGGTATGAAGAATGTTGGCAACTTGGTAATCTGATCTAATCAATGTTTATTAGCATGTCGCAATAAACAATAACACAGCCACACAAAAAAAAAAAGTGTCCGGGTTGGGAGATCAGAGTACCTTATCCCCATGTATTTTGAACCGCTGAACACGAATCTGAAGTCTTTTTTGGTCCTGCACGTGTACGTTTCTTCCTAACCTCAAAAAAAGTTTTACGTTTTTGGAGGTATGCGACTTTTTTTTTAATTTATTGGATTTTCATGAAACTGGGTACCCAGGGGTTTTTGGGGTCGCTGATTACGAATTTGAAGTCAGATTTTCAAAATTCAATATGGCGGATCCAATATGGTGGACGAATTTTTGAAAAATTTTTGGATTTTCATGAAACTGGGTACTTGGGGTTTTTGGGGTCGCTGATTACGAATCTAAAGTCAGATTTTCAAAATTCAATATGGCGGATTCAATATGGCGGACGAATTTTCAAAAAATTCATGGAAAAATTCGTGGAAAAATATCACAAATCTAATCAGCAAATCGAACAGCTCGTGGGAGAAAAGAGGTGCACACGTCGTGATGGGCAAAACAGCAAATCACCAGCTTCAAAGCAACGCCTTAAGGAAGTAACACGATTACTCGACCAGGCTCTTCACCAAAAGGAAGAAAATGCACAGCTGAGGTACATCCAGAATCTTTTACCAGCAAGCACAAAGTATCCTTTGTGGAGGGTCCACCCAAATCTTAGCGCCCCAATCGAAACGACCACCGCGATAAGAAACTCTTCGGGATACTGGGCTCGCAGCGATGAAGACCGAGTTGAAACATTCGCTATAAATCTCGAAAGTGTCTTCCAGCCAAACCCTGCCTCAAATACATTTCTTCTACCAGTCATTCAGCCAAAGGCTACCCCTCAGTCAACTGCACCTTCATTCCGGCCGAACGAAATCGAAAAAGTCATAAGAGGGCTAAAACCAAAAAAGGCTCCCAAAAAAGGATCTACTGACGCCAAAGATGCTGATCGAACTTCCAAAATGCGTTATAGAGGTCGTCTGCAAACTCATTAATGGTATCATTAATCTTGGCTATTTCCCATAAAAATGGAAGAAATCTGTCATTATAATGATACCGAAGCCTGTAAAAGAAGCCTTCCACACAACACTGTCATCGTACAGACCAATAAGCATTCTATATTGTTTGCCTAAATATTTTAAAAAATGCTTGCTAACTCGAATAATACCACATCTGGAAGCTTGCAAAATTATCCCGGCACACCAATTTGGCTTCCGAGGAACCATCGAGTAATTGAACAGATTAACATCCGAAATACGCTCAGCCTTCGAAGAGTGTGAATACTGTAGCGCTATTTTCCTCAACGTATCTCAAGCTTTCGACCGAGTTTGGCTTAATGGACTCATGCACAACATACACCCACAAGCTACTGGAATCATACCTCTACAATAGGGTATTCTCAGTGAGATGCAACACAGCTACTTCGGGCGACTACATCATCGAAGCTGGAGTTCGCACTCGGCCCGTGGCTATATTTTTTGTATACTGCGGATATTCCCACAAACGCACAACTAACAACGTCAACGTTCGCCGACGATATCGCTATCCTTAGTCGCTCCTGATGCCCAACGCAAGCAACAAACCAACTGGCTAATCATCTAATAGTAGTGGAAAGGTGGCTGTCCGATTGGCAAATTTAAATAAACGACAAAAGTATAAACACGTTTACTTTTAATAGACAAACATGCCCTCCGCTTTCACTAAACGGTATGCAGAACCCTCAAGCTAACGAAGTAACGTACCTTGGCGTCCACCTTGATAGACGACTAACCTGGCGTAAGCAAATCGAATGCAAGAAGATGTACCTAAAACTGAAAGCCAGCAGCCTCCACTGGATCATAAATTCACGATCGCCACTGTGCCTGGACTACAAGCTACTACTCTACAATTCAGTCCCAAAAGCCAATCTGGGCGTATGGCTCCCATCTGTGGGGGGAACGCGAGCATCAGCAACATAGGCATCATACAGCGCGCACAATCAAAAATCTTGAGAACTATCACTGGGGCACCTTGGTATGTTCGCAACGAAAAAATCCACCGGGATCTGGTAATCCTCCCAGTGAAAGACGAAATTCAGAAGCAGAGTCCTACAATGGAAAACTGTCTTTGCACCCAAATCCGCTCGCTCAGGGATTGACTCGGGTTTCTAGCAGAAAAAAAAAATTTGCCTGACAAATTCCCATTTCCTAGAATAGATGATGTACAAAGAGCAAAATATTTTTCATGTTTTGATCTTATGTCCGGATTTCACCAAATAGAACTTTAAAAAAGTTCAAGAAATATAACATAATTTAACGAGCAATGGCTCCTATCGCTTTATGCGATTGCCCTGTGGTTTAAAAAATAGAGCCGAATTCTTATTCTATTTCTATCTATTATTCTATTGCTCATTTAAAAAAGGCGAGAGATTAATTTCACAATTTTCAATTAATTGTCTATACTCTAATGGTTTAGGTCAATTCTTAGGTCAAAGGCTTAATAAATAAGCCGGATGACAAAAACTCGTTAATTTTTAAATGTCTCCAGTTGAACGAATTTTTGATTTTTTATCAAAAACAGAATTTAATTTAAAGGCAATAAATATTTTAAAACATTAAAAGTAGCGATACTAACAAAGTTGACCCAAATAGACAAAAAAGACGTTTTATAAGTTTTATAAATGAAATCCTGCCAAAATAACATGACGATCCAATTGAAGGAGGCCTTGCAGAGATTACGCGTACTCTGTATGACTATAATGATAACACAGTATGTTTAAAATTGTATACAGTGCTAAAAAGCAAAAACAACAAAAACATACAAAAGCACCTATGATAGTAACAGTAAAACCTAACGCAACCTTCGATACTGTTCTATTACGTACCATTGGAGAATTACCGCGAACGGAAAATGGCAATGAGTATGCAGTTACTATTATATGCGATCTAACAAAATATCTCGTTACAATACCAGTAGCAGATAAAAGCGCAAAAACAGTAGCCAAGGCAATATTTGAGTCTTTTGATCTAAATCCAATGAAGAAGTTCATAACGGACAGAGGTATTGAAAACAAAAATTCACTTCTAGATAACCTGCGTAAATACATGAAAATAAGTTATATACAATCAACATCCCATCATCACCAATCGCTAGGCAAAAGAGCTAAAACTATGGTAAAACACGAGTAAGATAGAATATGATACAAATATTAACGATATAATAGTAGACGTAGGAGATTTAGTTATGCTAAATAATGAAACTAGATAGCAAACATCTAATCCCACATAGAGTAATACATATAGAAGATAAAAACTACTAAATAATGACTTTTTTAAAATTTGAGATTAAAAACTCCTATTTATTTGAAGAAAACATTGTTTCACTAACTCAATAAATTCAATAAAATTATTTCGAGTTTTCCCTTAAATTGAAAATTTAAACCCGATCTACGGTGTTCAGTTACCGAGCGTTTTCGGGAGCCTTATTTAATGTTTCAAATCTAGGCTTTAATAAAAACAAGCGCTTTTAGATTTCGATTTATGACTACAATTTATTTAATTGATTTGGTTTATATTTACATAAATACAAATGGCATATGTGACCTGCGTAGGGTTGAAGGCCGAATTAGAAAAAAGAGGCGCGAGAGCGCGGCTCAACACTTGATGCTGCGGAGCGAAGGAGGGATACCGCAAGAGACCGAGACAACGATAGCATATGACGACAGATACAGGTGGCCGATCGAATGCAAGAGAGCGGGCGACGCGAATAGAGTAAAATTTTTGGGGAAAAATTAGAGAAGCACAAAAATAAATCTAGAAAATCGAAGATTTTAACTTTGGATGAGTATTTCATAGATATGGTAACTGCTAAATGACATTTTTTTATTTTAGTTGGTATGCATACATTTCAAAAATTGTATGTACCAAAAACAAAGATGGTCAACGCAATTACACGGCCTACATAATTCAATATATGTATGGTAAAATTTGATCAATTTCTTCTCTTAGGTGTATCGCGAAAACTGCGGGTGATGGAACTTACGATTGTTCTGGACTTTGGTTCAGAGTCTAAAGATTAAAGAGCATTTGAAATTTAGCGAGGAGAAAAAAAAAATTTTTTAATTGTCGGTCTGTGTAATCAGTGGGACTTGTACTACCTGTTGTGTGTAATGAAATGTTACAAGTTGTTGTGTGTGGAGGGCTTGGCAGTGGCATAGAAGATGTTCAATAGTCAGGTCGGAGGAGGAGTATTTCTCTAGGACCTTCCAGAGAGTTTCATGACTGAATACGTGTTTCGATACTATTGAATTATTTTTCCCAAAATAGAATCTGTACCAAATCCCAACCCTCTAACTTAAAAAACACCAAAGTTATGGCATTTCCGATCAATCAGTTATATGGCAGCTATAAGATATAGTCAACCGATCCCGGCCGTTCCGACTTATATACTGCCTGCAAAGGAAAGAAGGGTGTGTGCAAAGTTTCAACTCGTTAGCTTTAAAACTGAGAGACTAGTTTGCGTAGAAACGGACAGACGGACAGACGGACATGCTCATATCGACTCAGGAGGTGATCCTGATCAAGAATATATATACTTTTTTGGGTCGGAGATGTCTCCTTCACTGCGTTGCACACTTTTGACCAAAATTATAATACCTTCTGCAAGGGTATAATAAAAAGAGACTCACCGCGGTCATTTCTTTTTGAGCTCGCCCATTGAGTATGATGAGCATTGGAGTCATCCTATTATGAGGCCTATGTTAGGCCTTTCGGTGTCTCTTACTAGTCTCTGCACTATCCCCTCTGGGGGTTACGGCCTCTCGTAACCCATGTATGACGACATTACCCGGACTGGAGTCTTCTGAAACGATAGCTGCAGCATTTTTTGCGTCGCTGTTATTATGGAGCAAGTATATGCTGCGGTGTTTTTTGCAAATATGCAGTTTATAATATCACGGAACTGAAACCGAAATTTAGGTCCCTATGAGCAGCCTCTATGGGAGCTGAACTCTCCTTATTGATATTCAGGACCGTCTGATTAGTCGGTCCTTCCATTTCCAAAACTTTCCGACTTGCAAGTCCGTTATGGAAATATGTGGATTTCACCTCTGCAGCACTGTGAGAATTTGACGGGGCTCCTTGATGGAGGCCGGGATCCAGAAACTCGCTCTTGGTGGCACGGGACATCACGCCAGCTTAAAGCACAAGCTTGGCGCCTTCGTTGACTTCATCTAGTTTGTCTACCGTCATTTTTTACCGAGCTGCGGACCGCTTATCATCGCAAGTTATATTTTTCACACAGCCTTTGACACGTCTATGCAAACAGAAGGGGGGTCTGGTTCCTTGGCCAGAAGCTCGAAGCACCTTGCTGCTGGGCTGTATCCACCAATCTCCATTTATTCCTTGGGATTTGGCCGTCGGGGTTACCCTTTTAGATAACCCAGAGCATAATGCGACTTTTCGATATCTCTGCGAAAGACCGCTTTATTTGTGTACCCAGCCGCTTTGTCATGGCTCCTCCCGGCACATTCTGCGATCGCTCCCTTTTTGAATGCGGTTTTGACTCCCATTTTGGAGCTGTGGGTTTTGCGTCTTGCCATCTGGAAGGACACCTTTAGTTCATTCCACCTTTTTAAGCCACTCTGCAGAAGTCAACCCTGCACTTCCTTTTTCAGCGTATGAGAATTTTCTATGGCCAAGTTTGCCAGCTCTAGTTGGATAGGGGTCCTCCTAGACCCAGCATAATTTGCTTGGCCGGATGGGTAGGATCGCTCACCATCTGCACCGTCTTCGATTTATGGCCATACTCGCTCGTCAGTGCCAGTATTGGGCTAAGCAGCCACCAGCAATACCGATTAGAATATTGATAAGTTGTTTAGCTACAGCAGCATTTATTCTTGTCTCTCTGACTCCCAGTTTCCCCTGCACTTTTTTGTTATTTTTAGCGCATGCGCTTTTGGGAGATTTGGTAGAGCTTCTGCGCCCAAGCTATATTGACGGGCCGCTACTTTGTTATATTGAGCGAAATTAATGCCAACAAAATATTAAAATTTAATTTAAAATTGTTTAATTCGGCTGCTATCAAAATGCTGGTAGCGTTACAATTTTGACGTGATTGCGATCCGGAATCACGTCAGGGAACTTTAATCAGTTTAAGTGCTCCAGAAAACTAGAAAAAACTGAGTGATTCTAAAGGAAAAAAAATGTTGTTTTTGTTTTGCATCCGCAAAGAAAAGGATTCTGCGGAGAAGAGCATAGAGATAGGAGATGGAAGCCCTGCATCAAGAGGTGAAGGCGCTGAGGATTGCGCCATTATGACGCTGGCGTCAGTGGAGAAGCGTTTGCGTGATCAGGTCACCACGATCATAAGCGATCGAGAGTGAGCTGTATTGCAGATTCTCGCAGCTGGCGACTGACATTTAGGTGGAAGTTGCCAATCGCTCTATGCCAGCTTCTCACCAATGCCAAACCATGGTCTTAAAAAGGAAATCCGCTCGCTCAATATTAGCATTGGAGGGGGCTAATATTGAGCGAGCGGATTTCTGTGCCCTTTTTAAGACCACGATTGACAGCCATCCTCACCCAACAAAAATTAAAAAACTCATGTGACTCATTTCAAACCTGTGGGAGTCAGCTTTGAAGACGGTGAGAGCGCTGGAAATTACGGATGCGAACTACGATGTGGCCCTTGACCTATTGCGCAATTGTTTCAGTAATCGGCGCAGTCTCACATTATTGGATCCTGCAGCTGTGTGGTCCAGCCAGGGTCTGTTGCTATTTGGCGGGAGTTGTTGGATCGGTTCAATGGGCAATCATATGCGGAGTCTCATGAGTTCCGGGTCAACTGCCGAGATCGAAGGATGTTTGCTTATCCATATTTTCCTAAATAAGTTTGATCCTGCCACAAAAGCAAAGTTAGAGGACACTCTTGGCGGGAGTCCATGGCACGATTCTTCGAGCAAAGGTGCCGGACTAAAAGCATAAGCATGGCACCAGCTAGATATTTCAATAACCGATTTTCGTGCATGCTTGTTAACGCCCGTCCGGTTCCATGCGCCCTGTGAGATGTTTTGGCGCACTCGCTTCCTTCTTGTCCGAGGTTCATTGCCTTGCCAATTAGTCAACGGTATGACAAAGTGTGACAGCTGACCCGCTGTTTTGTATGTCTGAAGGATGGCTATTTTGCACGCGGTTTTTATACCCTTGCAGAGGGTATTATAATTTTGGTCAAAAGTGTGCAACGCAGTGAAGGAGACATCTCCGACCCTATAAAGTATATATACTCTTGATCAGGATCACCTCCTGCGTCGATATGAGCATGTCCGTCTGTCCGTCTGTCCGTTTCTACGCAAACTAGTCTCTCAGTTTTAAAGCTATCGAGTTGAAACTTTGCACACACCCTTCTTTCCTTTGCAGGCAGTATATAAGTCGGAACGGCCGGGATCGGTCGACTATATCTTATAGCTGCCATATAACTGATTGATCGGAAATGCCATAACTTTGTTGTTTTTTAAGTTAGAGGATTGGGACTTTCCACAAATGTTATATTTGACCAAAATATCTTGTGTACAAAATTTCATAAGGATTGGCCGACTATATCCTATAGCTGTCATAGAACGATCGAAATTGGAATAACTTTGGTGTTTTTTAAGTTAGAAAGATGGGATTTGGTACAGATTCTATTTTGGGAAAAACAATCTGATCTGCCAATTTTCATAAGGATCGGCCGACTATATACGATCCGCTACATATCTAATAATATAAGATGCGTGGCGCCACCTAGCGGACTGCGACTGAACTGCAAGGGTATATAAACTTCGGCTCCGCCCGAAGTTAGCTTTCCTTTCTAGTTTAGCTTCCCGTTGCCCAACGTGCAATCTCTGACATCATTCCTTCTTACACCATTGCGTGCAGTTAGTGTTTAGTTGAGTTTCCTATGGTTGGACCTTCCGCTAATATATGCGAATCTAGAGGCTTTTATAGTTTCCCACATTGCGGACTATGAGCCCAGTCTGAACATCGGTATTTAGAAGTGGAAGATTCCCGTCAAAATGGCGCTAGCTGACCCCAACTTCCACAAACCGCAAAGTCTGGACTTGCTAATTGGAGCCAGCCTGTTCCTCTACCTGTTGTACTGGACGCAATGGACTACCACGAGAAACCAGCTTGGCAGTTTCGGTCCGCAGACTCGGTTCACCTAAACTGATGCCCATGAATTGCCTGGTTCGTATGTAAGCGGGGAAGCTGGAAGGAGAAGGAAGGATCCATAAGGAGAAGCAGAGAAAAATCAACATTCTGGCCCTCAATACTCGATACGAGAACTCGATTCCCACATTGGTCTATTGGGGGGCCCTGAGCAAAGCATCCTAGGAATCATCTGACAAACTCTTTGGACCGAAGAACACTGTCTAGGGTGTCTGATTTTCTAGCTAAAACCTAACCTAACCGACAGCTAGCATAGACTGTTTGGACATGGAACATGCCGTCAACTCGCCGTTCTTTTCGACACAAACATTACAAGCTGTTCCTTAGGTTCCAAATTCACTGTAAAGATAGCTGATTTTTAATATCACTAGCAATAATATAAGTGAACTTCAATAGGCTTAGCTTAACTCCAAATTATCGCAGCGGCCTGTTAAACCCATTACACAAGACCAATAACACGGTGCGACAGTGAAAAAAAACTTGTGAAACGAGATAGTGTAGGTTGTTAATCTGGTCGAGGGGAACTCAAAAATATTTTTTTTATATTTTTGGAACCCTCCAATTTTTATTTATTTAAAAAAAACCGTTTTTCGGGACTTTTTTGCGCTTAAAAATTCCTGAACGCGTTTTTTTCAACCGATTTCAAAATTTTCGGTGTTTTTCAATAGCTAAGTGTTGTAGCTTTTGAAAAAAAATATATCTTCGATTTTGTTGAACAAAAAGGACAAAATTTGTACACCTGAAACTGAAGTTTTCGACCTGTCTTAAAACATGACAAATTTCATCAAAAAATTATGAAAATTGGTGAAGTTATGACGCTTTTCCCAAAAAAAGTCAATTCAACCTTGCGTGCGCTCCGGAGTACCTGTGTGTATAAGTCAGGAATATGCCCTTCTTCTTATAGTGCTCGCATGGTTTTTTTGACTTTTTTTGGGAAAAGCTTTATAACTTCAACAATTTTTATTATTTTTTAATGAAATTTGTCTCGTTTTATTCAGTATTAATGAGACAATATTAATATGTGGCATAAATGACAGAATTTTTGTCAGAAGAAAGCAATATACTCTAATTCTTATACACATTGTTACTCCGAAGCGCTCGCTAGGTTGAGTTGACTTTTTTTGGGAAAAGCGTCATAACTTCACCAATTTTCATAATTTTTTGATGAAATTTGTCATGTTTTAAGACAGGTCGAAAACTTCAGTTTCAGGTGTACAAATTTTGTCCTTTTTGTTCAACAAAATCGAAGATATATTTTTTTTTTCAAAAGCTACAACACTTAGCTATTGAAAAACACCGAAAATTTTGAAATCGGTTGAAAAAAAAGCGTTCAGGAATTTTTAAGCGCAAAAAAGTCCCGAAAAACGGTTTTTTATAAATAAATAAAAATTGGAGGGTTCCAAAAATATAAAAAAAATATTTTTGAGTTCTCCTCGACCAGATTAACAACCTACACTATCTCGTTTCACAAGCGTATTTCGTTTTTTTTTTTTTGTCTCACAGTGTAATTAATGAACTTAGGCGCAGCTCTACAAAAGCTCCCAAAAGCGCTTGTGCCACAACTAACAACGAGGCGCATGTGAATCTGGAAGAATCAAAAAATATGGATCTGCTGACAACGAGCAAATAGTGGAATGTTGCGGCTAGCAACATTAGGAGAATAAACATTGTATGAGATCTGGCCAAAAAGCGAAGTAATTTTTCCTGGAGTCGTGGCTTAAAGACAATAATCTTGTTGCCTGGAGCATCTTTGGTCTGAGGGACCGCAGCCGTGGTGGCCGCAACCTTCTTGGCCGGAGCAGCTACAGAGGGTGCAACAGCGGCACTCACCAAAACCGTGACAAACCTACCGACCTGAACAGAAGTCGCTACAGAAGGCACAGTGGTTCGGCCAGCGTCTCAGGACCAGCAAGATCAGGAGGCATTGTTTTACGGATCTTTACGGATGTAGTTGCGAAAGCAATGGAAACCTTTTTTTCGGTATCCTTGACAGAAGCGCTCATTTTGCAGATACGAATAAGTAAGAATCAAATGAGTTGAAACTGCTGATAACAAGCATATGGAATCGCAAGCAAGACCTAATTATGAATAGTTACAATAATTCAATGGTGGAATGGCCCAACAAGCACCGTCAGCCTATTTTAGACAAATATGAATCAAACAGTTTGGGACACTTAGAATCTGAAGACGCCATCGATGCCAAATCCCAAAAAAAACGAAATTATCATTTCAAAATATATCTATATATATATATATATTAGGGTGGGTCGATTGAAAAATCGCTTAGGCACATATGATTTTCGGATTCTAGGGATCAAAATAAGAAACTTTGCTCAAGAGACCATACCTCTAAAATGAATTCTGATGTCCCTTGTTTTAACGTGTAGGAAAAATCCTGTTTTGACCCATTTAGAGTGCCCCAACCAAGTCCAAATGTATGAACGACCCACTAACTTTGGAGGGTCGACCCACCCATACAAGTGGTACCCCCCTGGGGCCCCCAAGGGACGAAAGGGAGGAGAAAAGGCGGTGGGCGGAGCAACAGGTTTTGAGTTACATTTTCATAGCATACTTTTAGGTGCTGTGATTTTGTGATATTTTTGTAAGGAAGAATCCCTAGGGGGGTCCCAGGGGGGTAACACTAGCATGGGTGGGCCGACCCTCCAAAGTTAGGGGGTCGTTCATACATTTGGACTCGATTGGGGCACTCTAAATGGGTCAAAACAGGATTTTTTGGAATTTGACCTTTTGGGTACCTACACGTTAAAAGGAGGGATATCAGAATTCATTTTAGAGGTATGGTTTCTTGAGCAAACTTTCTTATTTTGATCCCTAGAATCCGAAAATCATATGTGCCAAGGCGATTTATTTGACCCCCTACAAATCGAACCGCCCTAATATATATATATAAAAAATTTAGAATATATCGAATTTCAAGAAAAAAGTAGCATGCTACTTTTAAAAGCACAATTTCAGAAGAATTCCATTTGGTCGATCAAGAGCGCCTCGAATCTTTTAGAGGAAAATGGACGATATATTTAGAAAAATGCTGGTAAATTTTTATATATCTACATAAATGATATATTTATTTTGTCATACTCTCTCGAACAGCATTTCAATGACCTGAATTCAATCTTAATATTTTAAACAAAGCTCATATGAAAAAATCAATAGAAACCCCTTTTTTATACTCGGTATTCCTAGAGTACAAGTATATTCGACTTCACGAATATTGTATTCGTGTCAGTGTATGTAACAGGGAGAATGAATTGTCTTTGACCCCATAAAGTGTAATATATACATATATATTTTGATCAGCAACAACAACCAAGTCAATATAGCTATACCTGTCCGTCCGTATGAACTCGTGGATCTCAGAGACTATAAAAGATAGAGCTATAAGATTTTTCATGAAGACTCCTGTGAATAAATGTATTTTGAAACTATTCATTGGATCTAGTGATAATTATTGTGATGGGAGATGGGATTGGTGATTAAAGTTTTTACATTGTTTTATAATTAATTCGTAAGTCGATTTGCCGATTGGACCTGGTTATCCTGTTTGGTACCGTATAGTGCAGTTGGGACAAAAAGAGATTTTGAGTGAGCTAGACCATGAACCAACATATGGAGAAACTGGACTCTAGCACAGGTTTTACGATCCTGCAATGTTGGTAGAATAAACAGTTGAAGCCTGTAGCGATAAGGTGGCAGCCGAAATCTGGGGTCCCGGTTCAGATTTTTTAACGTGAATAAAAACAATGGGTTTTTTTTTTGCAAAATTTTTTTTGCACATATTTGACAGTGTTGATGAACGGAATATTGCGAGCTCCAAACACAACAAAAGTATTCGAGTATATGTAGGTCGAACCAGAGATACGTAAAACGTCTTGATTGTAAAAAGGTTAATCAAATGTCGGGTCAGGCAGCAGCCACGGTATAGATTAGATCACTAAAATATAATTATCTTATCTTTATTTATCTTATCGCTATCGTGTTTGCCGTTTACAATAATAATTTAATATAATACAAACAATTTATAAGAAATATAATTTTGGCGCCAGAATTATTTAGTGCGTTTCTTATTTACCTGAGCGTAGTTCAATTATAGTGGCAATGAATTCCAGCGGCGCCGTCAGAGGGGAACCCACTCCAGCTGGGAGTGCCATTCTAAAATGAAAGGCGAAGGGTATTCTCCAAGGAGCCCTTCAGTGTCCAAGGTGGAGGATGCCATGCTCTATGCGCGTCATGGCCAGTTCGTCGCCATGTACGAGGATTTCAAGGCAATCCACGGGGAGCTTAAAAAATTGGATATTTCAGGAGATCTGCAGCGACTACAAGTCTAAGCTTGTAGCGTCGATGATCGAATTTCTGCCCATTCCACCCTTTCCAACGGAGTTTTCAGTGTTCAGGTGGAGCCAGCGCTCTGTCGCAGTTTTCAAATCTTGCCTCCTCTTCCTCTTTATACTTTTAGCGGAGGGTATTAGGAGTCGGCTGATTTTTACTCGGCTTTCTCAACAATCGTGGACTGTAATACTCACATAATAAGGTGCAAAAGCTGCAGAGGTTGCGATCTTGTCTTTGGGACTCAGCCTTAGATGCAGTTCGTTCCTTGGAAATCTCCGAGGAGAATTACATATAATGTCGCATTGCATCTCTCGGAAAAACGATTTAATAACTGTCGGTTAATATTTCAGGGATTCTGGGCCTCAGTCTATTGTAAGGTGGATCAGTGGCGTCGCTACGAGGGGTTTCAGATAAATTCAATGCCCACATGCGAGCCTTGAAAAATTTGGGGACGAGAATTCACATCGTCAGCAGCATCATTGTCCAAGTGCTCCTTCAAGGGTTAGGCCCAGCTACCCAGGCCAAGTAGAAGGAAGGTCATAATGCCTCGAACTTGGACCTAATATCTAATTGGGAGTCGATGGCTAAAATTTTTGAAGCAGCGAAAACGTAGAGTTGAAAATAATAGTAGATCGTCCTTTATCATCACTAATTCACCTTTTCCCTGCCTCTATATTATGTTTGCATGCCCCAGATTTCTTTTTATGCCCCCTGAGAGCCGCCTTGGCCAGGCTAGGCGTCTAAGTCTATGTCGGAGATGTCTCCAAACTGGTCATCACTTATGTAAGTGTCTCGCTGCTAATTGTCGCAATTGTGGGAGGAGGCATCACAGCCGGTTGCATTTTTTGGAATTACACTCATTCAGCAATCAGTCTTCGGTTATGCCGTCTACTTCAGCCATAGCCGTGTGCGCTCAGCCAACGGGAGCTGCATCATTCGCGGCTAATGCACTAGTTGCCCACGGTCGCAGCGCTGAGATAACCTTACTAGTTTTACTAGTAGTTAACCGCTAGTTTTTGCTTACATTTTTAGCAGTTTTGGACAAGTAGATTGTTGGAACATCATGAATACAGTTTACCAAGGTAAATTTGTAGGTGTCTGTGTAGAATATGAGCGGAGAACGAAAAGCATAATTTCTTATCATCCGCGTAAATAAATGTTGAAGCACAATTTATTACGTTGGGTAGATCATTTACAAAAAGAAAAAAAACAACGGACCTAGGAGACTTCCCTGTGGGACACCTTATGAAACTTGAATCAACTTGGATCTTTTTCTGTGCAGTGTGGGGCCAATTCACTTAAAAATATTGGAAGGAAACTCAACGTTGACAGTTTTTGTAGGAGAGGGCTATGATTAACGGAGTCAAAAGCTTTACTAAAATCTTTATTACATCAGCTTGCAGAAGGTTCAGAAATCCACGTTTGATAGTGGAGGAAAATTTCAACAAATTAGTGGACATGGAAGATGTTTAATAAAGCCATGCCGAGAGGGGGAGATAATACTTTCGCAGAAATGTTGAAGTTGGGAAAGAATCAATTTCTCTATTAGTTTTGGTACAACGGAAAGCTTTCCAATACCACCTTAATTCTCAAAATTATCTTTCGAGCTTCTTTTATGAAGAGGAATGATATGAGACTCACTCTACCTTCCGGGTAACGCCGATAGCTCAACCGTTAAACTAAATAGAAAAGACACTGGTAATTAAAATAGGTGTTATGAAAATCTCGGGGTGTCCAGTATGATTTGAGGGCGTACCCAAGAAGTTCACACACTTGGGAACTTTCCAACAAGGCTCCAGAATTAAAAATTGTTAGTTGAACGATGCAAATTTCTTACGAACTTCTAGAAACCCATTCCTGGTTTGCTTCATGAACCTACAAATAAGGTACCCGTTTTTCTATCAGTGTATTTATAACAAAAATAATAAGTGTTTTGAGAAGAATCCCCCTTTCGGTTACATCAAAGTACAAAAAACATCTTAGCCATATTTGCTCGAACTTCTGAAACAAACTAAACTTACCTGGCATTAAAATTAATATTCCTAGACCATAAGCCAGCATCATGACTCCATCAATTACGGCACTGAAAAAAGCATGTATCTGTGCCGGACTCATTATTTATTACTTTTTGAGACCGAAGAGATTTCCGAAGAATATTGAATATATTTCGTGCTTTTCGTTAAGTATTTTGCACTTTCGGCTCAGTAACAATAGTAGATGGAAATAAACAAAGATATTGATATACTATTGAAGTTATTCGTAGCATATGATTAAGCTTACAGCCAATATGATTCCCACCGTCCTCAGAGGCACCATGTCTCTTACTAATTCAATATTTTGTTAGTACAATTTTTTTTAGGAACTTATTATACAATATTTAATTAGGTTCCTTTTTAGACTTTTCTTGAGCATTTTACTATGTCATCTATTTTTTGTGCTCATTTAATTTTTTATCGCCATTTTCATTATGATATGTGGTAAGAAGACATTGAATTCACTGTTTTTATTAGCATCTGAAACGAATTTAGATTGAGGTATTATATGGACTATGTGTTTGAAGAAAGTTAAAGCTAATAAGATATTTATAAATTAAGTTATAGAAAATAATGAATTAAGTTATTTTGATCAATTATGTTAAGAAATGTGATAAGAAGAAAACAAATTGAGGTTCGGTATATAATTTTTTCTTTAGGTAAATAAATATGTGCTGCTGTCATCGAATGCCAAGAATAACCATTCCAATTTATAAGCCAGAAGCCGCATAAGCAATATCAGCAGCAAAGATGCTCCCACTCACCAGAGCAAGCTGAATCAGCAATCACTGGCTGAAACCCAAGATGGATCATCATATCTGACACCGTAGCCAATTGTTACTCCCGTTTCCGACTAATTGCGTGGACCATCATGAGGCACCATTATGAGACGCATGCGTACCTATCAGCCAGTGCCCAATGATCGCCTCAATTGCTAGACTGCAGTTTTACCTACATTTTTGAATAATTTCATGAATCTTTTCCTAGAACGACAGTGTTAGATCATGTGTTAGTTCTTGCGGGTATGAAGACGATTCCATTTTCCTTAGCGCTACCAGGTCAAAGTACTACCTGCATTTGAGCTAAGGAAATGCCTACTTGTTCTTTAGGAATGGTACAAAATCAAAAAAATAATCAATTAAATTGTTTTTTGGTTTGCAACATGTCGAAGCTTAGAATTTTTAGCTGTGCCATAAGGCTAAATTTGTATGCTTATTAAAAAAAAGAGATAAGAAAATTTGTACATTCATATGTCAGAATAGACATCAGGGGAACTATAAGAGGGTTGCGGTTTCCCAGAGGATGTCGGATCAGAGACGCCAAAGAGTGAATCTCCTTTCTCAGGAACACCAACAACAATCTCTGTCGGATAGGCAGTACAGTGAGGTAGCCGAGGACGCAGCAGACGATATAGACGAGGGAAAGGAAACGGACTATGAAGATGATGACGTTAATTTTTTAGCGGAGCGTCCCTGTTCCCATTCGTGCAACGAACTGTAGCAGGGAAGATAAGGAACTTTTTGATAGACACAGGGGCAGCAAAAAGCTATATTAAGGACAATATTGAAGTTCCAAAAACAGTTCCTGTGCAATCTCCCTTTAATGTAACCTCTATTCATGGCTATAAAAAAATTGAGAAAAAATGCTACCTGAATATTTTTGGAGTAAGTAGCCCATTTTTTCTTCTACCCGGACTTACTATCTTTGATGGAATAATAGGACTTGACCTACTCGCTAAGGTAGGCGCATATATTGACCTCGATAGAAAGCTTATAATCGTTAATGGGGGCTCTGAGAAACTTCAGTTTCACAGGTGCGCGCAAGTTTATTTCACGGACGTCAATGACATAATTGTCCCACCTGAGGTACAGGCGGAGTTTAGGCATATGATATCTTCAAATTTGAATGCCTTTGCTAACCCGAATAAACTTCTGCCGTTTAATACGGAAGTGGTGGCGTATGTCCGGACAGAAGACAATGAACCAGTTTATACAAAAATGTATCCATTTCCCATGGGAGCTGCTGAGTTCGTAAATAGGGAGATCAGCGATATTTTTTTTTTTTTTTTTTTTTTTTTTTTGTGCGCGGTTCCCACTGCATACGTACAGCCCACCTCCCGTCCAACCGACCGAAGGACGCTGCCGCGTAACGTACGGCTCGAATCGCGGGAATAGATCCGAGATAGATAAGCGAGGATTAGGAGAAAGATATTACAAGCAAGAGTGTTGCATAGATAAGGCGGTTAATATAAGCGATTTAAGATTGTTAGTAGAGCAAAGTGATAAGATGTGGTAGAGACCATTGTAGTCCGAACATAATACCCTGAACGGATCGTGTTGGGCATATGTCGAACTACAATGGCTGAGGAGTAGAGGACGAAAGTTTCTGGTCCTTCTACTAGGAATGTTAAAATTTAAACGTGTTAGTAAATGCTGGCTGTCTATATTTCCATAAATAAGATTATATAGAAACATGACAGCCAGCATCGTTCTACGATTTGTTAAGGTTGGTAAGTTGATTAGTAAAAGTCTACTATGATAAGAGGGGAGGTAAAGATTTTCATCCCAATTAAGTCCCCTAAGAGCAAAAGTAAGGAAGTTTTTTTGTACAGATTCAATGTGATCTTGGTGTACTCCATATTGAGGACTCCAGACACACGATCCATACTCAAAAATCGGACGGACCAGTGATGTATATAACGTTTTAGTTATGTACGGGTCATTAAATTCTTTTGACCATCTTTCAATAAAACCAAGCACACCCATAGCTTTATTAACCATGGTAGATATATGGTCGGTAAATTTAAGTTTCAAATCTAATAGGACACCTAGATCGTTAACCTGAGTTAATCGTTCTAAGGCGTTCCCATAGAGAAAGTACATAGCCTGGTGAGGACTAGATCGGTAAAAAGACATAAGTTTACATTTCGATCCATTAAGCTTTAGGTTATTTGCTAAACACCAATTTTGAAGTTTATCCAAATCGGATTGAAGTCTAGACTGGGCGCTAGTGAATTTATACTGAAGGCATAGCTTAACGTCATCAGCGTACATAAGTACAAGTGAATTAGTTAAGGCAAGGGGCAAGTCGTTAATAAACAGAGTAAAAAGTAGGGGTCCAAGATGGCTTCCTTGGGGCACCCCCGATGTGGCGCGGACTACACGCGAGGTAACATCTTTAAAGAAAACACGTTGGGTTCTCCCTGATAAGTAGCTCGAAATCCACATAAAAAGATCAGTTGGGAATCACAAAAGACTGAGTTTACTTATAAGAAGCGAGTGGTTAACAGAGTCAAATGCTTTACTGAAGTCAGTGTATATGACGTCTGTTTGTAAGCCATTCCGGAAGCCATCCGTGATAAACGATGTTAGCTCCAATAAGTTGGTAGTGGTGGAGCGGCGCTTCATGAAGCCATGCTGGCACGGAGTTATTATTGAACTACATAGGTGTTGCAAATGTGGAGTGATAAGTTTTTCAAAAAGCTTTGGAATTGCTGACAATTTAGAGATGCCTCTATAATTAGCAGCGTCGGATTTTTTCCCTTTTTTATGCAGCGGAATAATGAAGGATTCCTTCCACATAAAGGGAAAGATCGAAGTTTCCAGCAATAGATTAAAGAGTTTAACAAGCGGTTTGCACAGTGCCTCGGCGCAGTACTTCAGAACACAGCCTGGTACTCCATCAGGGCCTGGCGAATACACGGGCTTAACCTTAAGAAGATCCGATAACATACCACTTTGATCGAAAGATGGGCAAAATATAGGGTTGGCTGATTGGATATTATAAGTGTAAGGCTGAGCTAAACTGCTGCTAGGTGAATAGGTAGTTTGAAAAAACTGTGCAAAGAGATCGGCCATTGCCTGATCGGTGTTCGCATAAGAGTTCTCAAATGTAAGCAGTGGGGGAAAAGATACATGGTTACGCTTAGTGTTTACAAAGTTATAAAACTGCTTCGGATCCTAAGTAAACTGAATCCTGCAGCGGCGAATATAATTCCTATAACATTCTGCGTTATGCACGGTGAAATTGGACCGAGATACTAAGTATCTTGAATAACTAACTGTACAGCCAGATAATCTATGTTTGTTTAAAAGTCTACTCATACTATTATTTAAATTTAAAAGGTGCCTTGTATACCAAGGCGGATTCGTTAAAGCGGACGGATATTTCCACGGCACGCAAGCGTCGAAAAATATGTTCAAAGTGTAATAAAATTTTTTTAATGCGATGTTTATATCCTCGCATGCCAGTAAATAAGACCAGTCAAATTCCAAAATTAACTTATTTAATTTCATAAAGTCAGCCTTCCGAAAGAAACGAACTTTCTGAGATTTAACTGTAGACTTAAGGTCAAAAAAGTAATTATTTTCGATTGAAACCTCAAGAGTGGGATGATATGGATCCTCAGGGTTAGAAAGGGGCAAACTTCTGGAAAGATTAATTCCATCAGGATCAGAAACGAAACATAAGTCCAACAGCCGACCTAAAGAATTTCTAACGTGGTTAATTTGCCCGAGTGGCATGTCGAACATGCCCTCAGGGAAGTCATGGTGGGAGTTAAGCTGTAAAGACGGTGAATTATCAACATTTGACCACATAAGTTCTGGGATATTAAAGTCACCCAGAGCTATCAGCTGGTCACCATCAGACAGACGATCGAAAACCAAACGAATAGCGGACAAATGTTGCCAGTATGTTGGCGGTTCGGACGAAGGTGGTATGTACGAACAGGTAACATACAAAGATTGATCGGACAAAGTGATTTTGATGCAAAGAAATTCAATGTCACCAAACTCTTGTGATTTTACCTCTTCAGAAGCGAATTTGGAGTCTACAGAAATTAGCACTCCTCCTCCCCTTCGCAAAGTTCTATCACATCTAAAAGTGGTGTACCTACTAGGAAAAACTTCGGAGCTTAAGATCTCCGGCTTTAACCAAGTTTCTGTAAATACAATAATGTGGGATGCAAAAGAAGAACTATCAGAATACAGTTTGGGAAGTTTACTACGTAACCCTCTTGTATTCTGATAGGTAAGTATTAATGAACACATTAGTTTTTTGAGATTGAGGAAGATGAGGTGGACGGTTGATCAGTGGCCTTAACATGTGGGAGTTTTACACCCACAGGTTTGGTTATCTTTTTTTCACCGTACTTGGCTGATGTTCTTGGACGAAAATGTTCTCTGGCCAAAAGCTGGCGGAACAGATCGTCTTGAACATCTGCAAGGGCACACGTATTTTGAAAGATGACGTGTGCCTGGTGTAAGAATATTTGAATTTTGTAATATCCACCACCTTTATGTCGGCTTTTGCTTTGGCTTTGATGTAAGCCGAGATATTAATCTCCGAAGTATCAGGGGCAAGCCGGGAAACAAAAATGTGTTTTGATGGTGGGATCACCTGCAAGGGTTTTGGTGCCGCCGTAACTAATACTGCGGCATCAGTGCGTACCGGGGGTCCGGACGGTTTATTACCCTGTTTGGTGACTGTTACAGGAGTTTGAATTATTGGGTCTGGGATTACATGAAGCGATGCCACAGAGGACATATCGGACAATTGCTCATTGAGTCCGAGACATTCGGAAGCCGAATTTTTCTCAGGTCCGGCCCTTGGGGTGGCCAGAGATATAAGCGGCTGCATAGTTGTCGGCTGAGCAGGCTGAAGATTATTTGACCCGAGCACATCACTAAAAGCGGATTTCTTACGCTTTGGAGACTCATTTAGTAGTTGAAGACTACTAAACTGTGTATCAAGCGCACAGAGTTGGTCATTGATTTTTCGAAAACCACTAATCAACTCCTTGAAACCGCTTTTAGTCTGCCTTATGAACGACCTCATTTCGTCCTGAACAGCACGACAACCGTCACAGCAAAAGTGGAGTCCAGACCTACGCGAGATTGCATCCGACACTGAGGCCGTGAACCCGGCACA
>JAJJHT010013788.1:0-16277 GCA_021223865.1 Drosophila pandora | reverse complement strand
GATGGTAGGCTGGGAAGACGAGATTGTCTTATTGCAAGACTTTAATGCACAGACCAATTTAAAATCCATAATTATTAAAAATTTAAATAATTAATTTATTAAAAATTATTTAAAATTAAATAATTAATTTATTAAAAATTATTAAAAATTTAAATAATTAATTTATTAAAAATTATTAAAAAAATTAATAATTAATTTAGAAATATTATTTTATTTTATTAATGAGGAACCTTGAACCACTGTACCAAGGAAACGAGAAGGGGAGATTAAAGAGAGCAGTTAGTGCAAGTTAGTAAGATTTAAAGAAATAGAGATAAGAATCTCTATTGAGCGAGAGTAGAAGCAAAAGAATAGCAACAACACCGTAGGAGATGAAGAAGCAGAGCAGGGCTATGTTTGGAAAGTAAGTTAAATAAATTATTATTTTACCTCCAAATATATCACTGCACACGCGAAGCGATACGGATCTAAAAAATTGCAATTTGTTTTTATATCAGTAAAGAAATAAACACCGATTGTTTATAGAAAGCTTATTGCCAATTTTACAAAAACGTAGTGCGCACAAAAAAAACACGTCCGTCCGCTTTAAGATAAAGAGAGGAAGTGACGAAAGATATGCTCAAGAACGGTGTTATTAGACCTTCGAGCTCCCCCTATAATAATCCTATATGGGTTGTGGGGAAGAAGGGTACCGATATTTCAGGTTCGCCTAATAAAAGGTTAGTTATTGACTTTAGAAAATTAAATGCGAAAACCGTACCCGACAAATACCCAATGCCGAGTATTTCCATGATACTTTCAAATCTAGGAAAGGCAAGTTTTTTCAAAACTCTTGACCTAAAATCTGGGTATCACCAGATTAATCCCGCAGAAGTCGATAGAGAGAAGACATCTTTTTCCGTAAACGGTGGAAAATATGAGTTTAGCCGTCTGCCGTTTGGTCTGAAAAACGCATCCAGCATCTTCCAAAGGGCCATAGATGATGTACTTCGTGATAAAATTGGACGTTTCTGCTACGTATACGTAGACGATGTTATAGTCTTCTCAAGAAAAAAAGAAGAACATGTATCTCATGTGGAGGAAGTTCTTAGAAGTTTGCACGATGCTAACATGAGAGTGTCAAGGGAAAAGTCTCAATTTTTTATGGCAAATGTCGATTATCTTGGTTTTGTAGTCTCCAAAGAGGGTATCAGAACAAGCTTGGAAAAGGTGAGGGCCATTAAAGAATTCTAAAAACTTTTACGTTTATGGTTACGTTTATGAGCTAAGGTCTTTCTTGGGGCTTGCGATCTATTACCGATGTTTTATCAAGGATTTCGCAACGATAGCGAGGCCCTTGACTAATATCCTTAAAGGAGAAGCTGACAAAGTTAGCAAGTTTCGGTCAAAGAATATGACTGTTGATTTTGATGATGCCCAAGTCAATGCGTTTGACAGACTCAGGAGTATTCTGGCTTCTGAAGATGTAATTCTACACTATCCAGATTTTTCGCGGCCTTTTGACCTGACTACGGACGCTTCATCTACGGGTATAGGTGCGGTTTTGTCACAAAATAAACGACCGATAACCATGATTTCGAGAACACTAACGGACAGGGAAGTAAACTACGCCACAAATCAGAGGGAGCTTTTGGCGATTGTGTGGGCCTTGGACTCCCTCCGCTATTACATGTACGGAAAGAACGACATTACTATCTACACCGACCATCAGCCGCTTAAATTTGCAGTCTCGGATAAAAACCCAAACTCTAAGATTAAGCGCTGGAAAGCGCATATCGAAGAGAGCGGTACTAAGGTTCTTTATAAGCCGGGAAAGGAGAATTACGTAGCGGACGCCTTGTCGCGTCAGAATGTTTATGCTTTGCAGAATGAGCCAGAGTCTGATATCGCGACGGTACACAGCGAAGAGTCGTTAACTTATGTTATCGAAGCTAGTGACTAACCGGTCAACTGCTACCAGAACCAGATAATTCTGGAAGAAACAGTCACTCCGAATCGTAGGACATTTATACTGTTCGGATCAAAGACACGGCACCTTATTTCGTTTAGCAGTAAGAAGAGTCTGATAGACCAGATAAAGAATGTTGTAACTCCTAACGTGGTAAATGCAATACACTGCGAGCTGCCGACTCTGGCCAATATTCAGGATAAATTGGTGAGGCTATTTCCCGCTACCAAATTCTGGTACTGCAGATATTGGGTGACAGACATTGCTAGGAGGGACGAGCAAATGGAAATAATGGTCACACAGCATAACAGGGCTCATAGAGCTGCCCAAAAAAATGTTAAGCGAGTTTTACTCGACTATTATTTTCCAAAGATGGGTAAGATAGCATCCGAAGTGGTTCTGAATTGTAGGGTTTGCGATAAGGGAAAGTACGCAAGGCATCCAAAAAAACAAGAGCTTGGAGTGACTCCAATACCCACGCGCGTGGGAGAAATTTTACATATTGATATTTTTTCAACAGCCGGGAAATATTTCCTCACGGCAGTTGACAAGTTTTCTAAGTTCTTCTTGGTGCAGCCCATTTCCTGGTGGACCATTGAAGATGTTAAGTCTCCCATTTTGCAGCTGGTAAATGTTTTTCCTAGCATTAGGACCATATACTGCGATAATGAGCCTGCCTTTGCTTCTGCTACGATTCGATCTTTACTGAAATGACAATACGGGATAGATATGGTTAGCGCGCCCCCATTGCATAGCACTTCAAACGGCCAGGTGGAAAGATTTCACAGCACTCTATCAGAGATAGCCAGGTGTTTGAAGCTACAGCGGAAGATAGATGATATTGTCCAACTGTTTCTCCAAGCAGCCATAGAATATAATAGAACATATCACTCTGTAGTTGAAAAGCTTACGAAAGCACAGCAGGAGCAGCTAGGCAGAAATAATCCGTTTCGGCAAAATAGAGTTTTTGAGGTAGGCGATACGACCCTGGTAAAATCCAACAGACGTTTAGGAGACAAAACTACCCCACTATACGTAGAGAACGTAGTTGAAGCTGATCTGGGGACCACGGTTCTTGTAAAGGGGAGGGTGGCTCACAAAGACAACATAAGACAGAACTCTTGTTTAGATCGACGTGAAACTAGCCAACCTTTCTATGAATTTAAAAATTGCCCTATCCTGATATGATAAGATAATAATAATAACTTTCTAGCATAACACTTTTGTTTGTTTTGTTAGAGGCGATATTGAAGAGGTTTCTGCAAAGTTTATATAATGACCGTAAAAGGTCAAATTAATGTCTTAAAATATGTAAACTTCTACACTTTGTAATTAATTTAAAATTTAAGAAAATCAATAGTTTGTTGGTCCATGCAGCTAGTTTAGTACAGGAGCTTCCTTTCGCAATGGCCCACCGATTGCATAATTTACCAAAGGGACGCTGGCGAAACCTACATACCATAGTACACTTCAAACCATGGAAAAATGAGGATCGGCCTATCAGCAGGCCGGGATTGGCAGCCGATTAGGAAGCATCGGACGAACTTCGAATACACGAGGGTTCAATATTTTTGTTTGCGTCACTGATATTTCTCAGTGTAAAATGACACCACTCGTTATCCGGAATGCATCAAGCCCTCAAGCTGGAACGAAGAAACCTTGCTGGTCATAGATGACCTCCACACTTAAAAATGTCATTGAACCATTCTCTTGCTGGCGCAATAGAATCTAAGACGAGACTTAATTCCTGTCAAACAAGCCCTCGCGGATATGGAAATAGCCGAGGACGTCCGTATTTTAAAAGGAGGGAGTAGTTAACAATAGTCAACCGGCTATTATTTACCGACTTCTTAAAGTAGAGCCATTTCGAGGTATGCGTAGATGCTGCTCTGGTGAATTAGAGCATCATCGCTACGAATCATACGATTGATAGTTTTTGCCTAGGCTAGCGGTCTTACTTGCCGATAAGCTCCAACGGCACCCGAGCTGAAGTTCAAAAGAGAATTGGTTTTTTTTATCTGAAGCGTGGACCAAGGGTACAGTAGGATAGTTTTTATACCCTTGCAGAGGGTATTATAATTTTGGTCAAAAGTGTGCAACGCAGTGAAGGAGACATCTCCGACCCTATAAAGTATATATATTCTTGATCAGGATCACCTCCTGAGTCGATATGAGCATGTCCGTCTGTCCGTCTGTCCGTCTGTCCGTCTGTCTGTCTGTCTGTCTGTCTGTCTGTCGGTTTCTACGCAAACTAGTCTCTCAGTTTTGGAGCTATCGAGTTGAAACTTTGCACACACCCTTCTTTCCTTTGCAGGTAGTATATAAGTCGGAACGGCCGGGATCGGTCGACTATATCCTATAGCTGCCATATAACTGATTGATCGGAAATGCCATAACTTTGGTGTTTTTTAAGTTAGAGGGTTGGGACTTTCCACACATGTTATATTTAACCAAAATATCTTGTGTACAAAATTTCATAAGGATCTGCCGACTACATCCTATAGCTGTCATAGAACGATCGAAATTGACATAACTTTGGTGTTTTTTAAGTTAGAAAGATGGGATTTGGTACACATTCTATTTTGGGAAAAATAATTCAATATGCCAAATTTCATAAGAATCGGCCGACTATATACGAACCGCTACATATCTAATAAAATAAGATGGGTGGCGCCACCTAGCGGACTGCGACTGAACTGCAAGGGTATATCAACTTCGGCTCCGCCCGAAGTTAGCTTTCCTTTCTTGTTTAGTTAGAGATAAGCGGTCAATCGAGACGCATTAAAATAAAGAAGTATCCGACCATATTTATACCCTTGCAGAGGGTATTATAATTTTGGTCAAAAGTGTGCAACGCAGTGAAGGAGACATCTCCGACCCTATAAAGTATATATATTCTTGATCAGGATCACCTCCTGAGTCGATATGAGCATGTCCGTCTGTCCGTCTGTCCGTCTGTCCGTCTGTCTGTCTGTCTGTCTGTCTGTCTGTCGGTTTCTACGCAAACTAGTCTCTCAGTTTTGGAGCTATCGAGTTGAAACTTTGCACACATCCTTCTTTTCCTTGCAGGTAGTATATAAGTCGGAACGGCCGGGATCGGTCGACTATATCCTATAGCTGCCATATAACTGATTGATCGGAAATGCCATAACTTTGGTGTTTTTAAGTTAGAGGGTTGGGACTTTCCACACATGTTATATTTGACCAAAATATCTTGTGTAGAAAATTTCATAAGGATCGGCCGACTATATCCTATAGCTGTCATAGAACGATCGATATTGGCATAACTTTGGTGTTTTTTAAGTTAGAAAGATGGGACTTGGTACAGATTCTATTTTGGACAAAATAATCTGATTTGCCAAATTTCATAAGGATCGGCCGACTATATACGATCCGCTACATATCTAATAATATAAGATGCGTGGCGCCACCTAGCGGACTGCGACTGAACTGCAAGGGTATATAAACTTCGGCTCCGCCCGAAGTTAGCTTTCCTTTCTTGTCTTTGTCTAACTTCTGATCCACGTGGGATAAGTTTCGAGCGGAAAACTTCCTGGCTATTGATCGAGACTCCGTCGAGTCTCCTCAAGCGACTATACGCAGTTTGCCGCTGGCCTTCGCCACAGCACGCGTGAAAGGGGTGCAACCGGGATCCCGGTAGTCTGCATCTTTGGAAGCCTCGTCCACTACGCTGGAACCCGCAGGAATCTTAATTTACAAACCCCATAAAGCTTATCAGCAAAAATCGAACAAACAATTATTGACCACAAAGAAAAATTTAAAACATAAAAACAAAAAAAAACACACGTACCTTGCTTACCGTGTACGAACCTTCCGATATAGGACGATACACCTCAAAAACATACCAACATAAAGATCCGAAATTCATAGTAGTAAAAACAAAGGACAATGAATCATTAAGGACAGTTTCCCCCTTCATAATCCAAACATGCATTGACTATGCCTGCGTCTGCATTGACTAATCCCACAAACTTCCCGAAATACTTCGAATTGGATATGAAAGTGTTCGCGTGCGTGACTACATACCACTCCCGCTATGCTGCAAAAAGTGCCTTTGATTTGGACACCCAGCTCCCGTATGCAAAAGGACTGACAAATGTTCAAATTGCTCGGAAGAGAAACACACCACTGAAGGCTTACACTGCCAAAAGGATAAAAAATGCATCAACTGCGAGGAAAATCCGGAAATTAACTCCCAACATAGCCCGCTCGACCGTAAATGTCCAACATTCCTTAAGCAACAAGAACTTACAGTCATAAAAACTTCTGAGAAGGTCGACCACAAAACTGCCTTAAGGATATACTTCGAGCGACATGGATACCAAACTAGAGCCACGTATGCAAGAACACTGGCCAACACAACAACACAGGACCAAACAAAACCCCAATCTTCAAATGCCAACACAACAACAAAAAAAACTTCACACAAAAATCACACGCAAAACACCATAACCAAATCAACATCCCACGGAACCTCAACTAAAGCATCAAAAGAACACCTCCAAAATCGAACTCAACAGAAGAAGCAAGACGACATCGAGATCATGGATACCCACATTACAGACACCACACCAAAATCACCTTACTCATCACAAATTACTAAGAACTTAACATTAAAAATATTCTCCAAAGATAAGTCAAACTCTCTTTTCACTAACTTCAAACCGCCCAAAGGAAAAACTAAACCGTCAACCAAAAACAAACACACCAGTAACAGCGACAGCGAATCCATCAAAAATCCACCAGCCTTATCCTAACTTCAGGATCCGATCTTCATCGCAAAAATGTCCCTCAATATAATCCAATGGTATATAAAAGGTTACTCTAATAACTATAACCAACTCCTTATATTGATAAAGAACCACTCCCCACACATCATCGCTCTCCAAGAATCGCACATACAATACACCAATAACATACCCATCTCCGTAAACTACACCACAAACGATCTCGAAACACTAGAAATACTTGTAAAATCCCATCAAAACATACACATATAGAAATACTTGCAAAATCACATCAAAACATACACATATAGAAATTTAACATCTCCGAGCAAAACTATCACAAGACAAATACTATAAAATACATTGGATAGAAATCAAGAACCCTCATTAATAGTGGGGGACTTTAATGGTTAGCACTCAGCCTGGGGCTCCCCTACCTCTTACCCAAGAGGTAAACTTATACAACAATTTATCGACACATCCCAACTTATCCTCTTAAATAAAAAATCACCAACACATTTTTCAACACACACATTAACCTTTCCCTTTGCTCGGCGTCACTAGCCCCACACACCAAGTGGAAAATATTCGATAACCTTCATGGGAGCGACCACTTCCCAATAACCATCTCCCTTTTTCAATTAAATAAGGTAAATAAATTAAACAAGCCCTTTGTTAAGCTAAAAAACCTTGCCCTCACACACAAATATATTTCAAAATTTACCCCCTCAGAAAATGTAAACAAAGAGGCCGCCCAAATCAACAGAATCATTTTGCATAGTGCGAACAGCTCTATCCCGCAAACCTCACCAAATACTAAACCATATAAGGTTTTCTGGTGGAATAAAAACTGAGCTCACTCACAAAAAGAAAAACAGTTAGCTTGGAATACCCTTAACCGCAACATAAACCTTCAAAACATAACAGATTACAGACGCAAGAATGCCAAATATATATTTGAAATAAAAAAAAGTAAAAATTAAGCATCCAACTCTTTTACATCCACTATAGATCCGTTAACACCCTCATTCAAAATATGGGGCAATATAAGACGCTTTTGCGGACTTAACCCAATCAAACAAATCCATGCAATACTAAACCCCGATACTAACACCCCAACAACTTCTACCAACGACATTGCCAATATATTTGCGCGTCATTTCTCAGAGCTTTCAAACGACCGGTACTTCTCAGAGGAGTTCCGAAGAAACAAATACAAAAACAACACATACAACTACACCCATTGCCCAACAGCCAAAACCATAAAGGAAAAGATTACTCTCCTCAAACTAACATCAGCCCTACAAACGCTTTAAGAAGCCACTCCAGGTTTAAAAAAAATCTCTTATGAAATGATAAAAAACAGCTCACCTACCACAAAAAACAGAATAAAAGACCTTTTTAAGAAAATCCTAGATAGCCTCATCATACCGATCCTCATGCCAAAAACTGAGAAAACAAAAATAAGTTTGTTGAGCTATCAGAGTTTTGATAGCGGCCGAATTAATAAACACTCCACAATTCGATTTCAATATTTTTATTGGGTCAATTTAACCCCAAAACATCTGCAGCGGCCGATCCCAACAAAACCAAATATACAAGTGCAAAAAACCTAAGAGCTTGCGCAGAAGCTCCACCAAAGCTCACAAAGTGCATACGCTACAAATAACAAAAAAGCGCATGCGAATCTGGGGGCAAAATCCTCAGGGGCATGGGACAGCTTCATCACATAATATTGCTGATGATCTCAAGGTCCAAAATTCTTAGTTGCAGGCTGCCGTGTCCATCCAGATCCAGAGAGCGCTCGAGCCAGGCGTCAATAGAGTGGCAAGAGTGGAAGGAAACTTCTTTCCGAAATTGCGCGTAGGCGCACCTTTCGACTGCAGGATCGGGAGCATTCACGGCTGGAGCAGCAGCCACCTTGGCAGCTGCAGACGGCGGCAGCAGCGATGCGGACGACCTCCCCCCATTGTAAGGGTGCAGGTTAGAGTCAAGAATGGAGTCAGACCTGGGCACTGACTCAATCGGCAACGGTGACAATAATCCAAATCCCGGGCCAGATGAGGGATTAATTACCGCAGCTTCAGAAAATCCATCGCAGACAACTGCCAGATGCGACGTGGATGGCAGGAGCACTGATGAGACGCAATTGCCCACGTCCTGGCTATCGTGATCGTTGTTCAGGTTTCGCTCCAATTTCAAATCCTGAGAACCCGATTGGATGTCGCGGTCAAGCGAAGAATCCTTACTGCATGAGCGACGATTTTCCAACGGAACACCATGCACTTTCGTAGCCTCTATGGTTGGTTTTGTCAATGACGAAGCAATGGGACCAGTGGTGCCGACGAGACGAGTGGGGTGTTCAGGCACCCTCATGGAGTACCTTGCCACTCCCACCTGAATATCAACGCGCACATCCGCGGCAAGCTGGGAGAACTTCCAGAATAATTCGCTCCCAATTTCACTAGATCTCAATCGCTCTAACTCATCCTGGAGAGACTAGTGTGGTGAATTTCTTGCGCAACGCAATTTCCAACGGCTCCAGTACCATGATAGTCAAATCGTCTTTCTGCACTGCATACTTGACCTTATTATGCAGGGCTTTCATCTCCTCGTAGGACATCTCTGCTCTTCGCCGCAACAGCCTTTCCCTGCTTGCAGGAACCGAGGCACTAAATACGTCTCCAGACTCCATTACGTAAGATTTTGTGCAAGGTGCAATGTAATGGAAACAACAGCAACAAGTTTTCCTTTAAGCACTTTAATGATCACAAATTAATTAGAGCGCGATCACGTCGGGGTCACCAAATGTTGAGCTATCAGAGTTTTGATAGCGACCGAATTAATAGACAAGGTTAAATTTTATAATTCAATTTATTATGGGGTCAATTTAACCCCAAAACAACTGCAGCGGCTGATCCCAACAAAACCAAATATACAAGTGCATAAAACCTAAGAGCTTGCGCAGAAGCTCCACCAAAGCTCCCAAAGTACATGCGCTACAAAAAGCGCATGCGAATCTGGGAAAAACAAAGAATATGGAACAGCTGATAACGGGCAATTAGTGGACCGCTGCGGCTAGTTACACTGAGAGAATTAAATAGAAATAATTATGATATTTGATGCTGGCACAAGTCCCAACAAAGTTCTTACAGACCCTTATCCCTCAATTGCTGCCTTGCAATAACTCTCGACAAGATAATTGCCAAAAGATTATGGTGGTTTGTGACCGAGAAAAAACTACTCAATGAAATCCGATTTGGCTTCAAAGAAGGAAAATCGACTTCCGATAGTCTACTCTAAGTAGACTCCTTCATAACTCAGTCAAAGAATCACACATTACTCATCTCTCTTGATTTTTTAAGAGCCTTCGATTAAGTAGGGATGCACACCATAACAGACCAGCTCCAAGAGTGGAAAATATTCCCAAAAATAACTAATTACATAAAAAACTTTATGCTCAATAGAAAAATAATTGTCCGTGCAGGACCACACATATCTAACACTCATCCCCTATATACCGGTATCCCCCAAGGATCACCAATATCAGTAATATTATTCTTAATAGCCTACAATAAACTTGCAAATATCATAGCTTTACATAAAAACATTAAATTTAACGCATATGCCGACTACTTCTTCATCATAATAAATTGCCCAGAAAACAGAAATAAAAATCTCAACTTAGACTACATTTTAAATAATATAAACACACACTACAAATACCCACCGTCACCTCGCTTAAAATCCTAGGACTAAAAATTAACAATAAATACAAATGGAACACACACATAAACTCACTCATACCCTCACTCCACCAAAAACTAAATATATTAAAATGCTTATCCAGCCATAAATTTAATTCCAATACACACACACTCCTTCACGTCGCTAAAGCAACGGGCATCGCCAAACTGGAATACGCCTTGTTACTTTACGGACACTCACCCAAAAACACCTTAAACAAATTAAAGACCCCGTTCAATGCTGCACTTCGACTAGCCCTTGGAGCCTACCAAACCACCCCCATATCTAATTTAATCAACGAGTCCAATATCCTCACAATAGAGCTAAAACGAGACCCAATCACTAAAATGGTAAGTTTAACCACAACAACTACAAAAATTCAATCCACCCTGAGGGATCCCCCATCTCATAGATACAACATTCAGAATCCATAAGAAACAAGCAACATCCCCAGACACATATCGAAAAATATACGAACATACAAAAGGCAGACACAAATCATAAAAGTTCATATTCACTATTTATCCAAGCTTCATTGCCTTGCCAGTAAGTCAACGGTACGTCGAAGTGCGACGGCTGACCCGCTGTTTTGTATGTTTGAAGGATGGCCATTTTGCACGCGGATGTTCAGCTTCCCATTGTCTAATGTGCAATCGCCGGCATCGTGCCTTGATCCACCATTTCGGGCAGCTGTAGAACTCTAAAAATTCCCCACCCGGACGAAAATTGGTTTCCACCGGTTATGTTGCAGTTGCTACCCCACCTTCCCAGTCAATCCACACCGTCTTCACTCTGGATCGCCGTACTGAAGTGCTTCTGACAACCGCCAATATCCTCATTCGTGGTCGATCAGGTGCCTTCCTGCTTTGCAGAGTGTTATTGGATTCCGGTTCGTAAGCTATTGCGGACTGGCAGCTTAGCCTTAAAATCGATATTTCGAAATGGAAGATTCCGCAACTTCCATAGACCGCAGCGTGTGGACCTGCTTATTGAAGCTAGCCTGTTCTTCAACCTTTTGTCAGTTCGCCAAATCCATTTAGGTCACTGCCTCCCAATTGCCCAAATTACACTATTTAGCTGGGTAGTTTTTGGACGCACTAGACTACCGCGGGAGGCTGGATTGCCCTATGCAGAAGGAGAAGTAGAGAGGAATCAACGTTCCGGACCCTTTGCACTCGTTACTAGAACTCGATTTCCACATTGGAGTAATTGAAAGTGTTTGAAAGAAAATGGGTCTGCTGCCTTTCCAAAATTGTTATTGAAGGCCCACCCATCAATAGGGGGAGGATGTTAAGGCTAAGCGGCCACCAGATAAGCCGATAATAATATTGATAATATGTTTAGCCTCATTTAATCTTCTCTGTCTGTCTCCCAGTTTCGCATGTACTTTGATGTTATCTGTAGCGCATGCGCTTTTAGGAGCTTTGGAAGAGCTTCTGCGCCCAAGCTTTTAGTGCTTACTGGCATATTTTGGAGTTGTTATTGAGCGGTCGCTACTTGATTATATTGCTTGGAATTGACCCTAATAAATTATTAACCGGAATTTGAAATTGTTTAATTCGGCCGCTATCAAAAACCTGGTAGCATTACAGAAACAAATTTAGAATCAGATAAAATAAAAAGGGATTCTAATAAGAGGTCAGAATGGAAAATAAAACGTGAAATTGAAATTATTAAATTAATTAAAATTAATTATAATGTATTTCTTTTCTTATTATTCTTCTTGAAAGTTTTTTCCTTTACTTGACCTTGCAAGTTGACCTTGAGTGTTTTACATAATTATTAACAGATACATTAATTTACATTAAGGAAGAATTTTGCTAGTTTTATTCACATTGTCGGATATTTTATCTTTGTATTCAAGTTAATTTTACTTGAATTTTAACTTTTACTCTAAAGCATGTTGTCAATGTATTTTTATATTTCTTTTTCTAGCCGCACTGTGTGAAATTCTTAGCATTTTAACTTTAAATAATACTTTTTGTAAAATATTTTAATTGCCTCGGGGGATAGGCTGCTGGACAGGTTATTTCCGACATGCTATGCCTAGTCGGCATACCTATTTTAACTCCCTGCGAGTGAGTCGTAATCCCCATCAAGTGAAATCTTGTAGATAAGATATGTTGAAAATACCAAGTCCGTCTACTCAATGGGTATATCAACTTCAGCTTCGTCCAAAATTAGGTTTCCTTTATTGTTTTACCCTTGCAGAGGGTTTTATAATTTTGGTCGTTAGTGTGCAACGTAGTGATACAAACATCTCGGACCGTATATGGGATATATATTCTTGATCAGGATGACCTCCTGAGTTGATAAAAGCATGTCCTTCTATATTTTTTCTACGAAACTAGAAACTAGAATCTCATTTTTAAAACTATCGACTTGAAACTTCGCCAACACCCTTATTTTTTTTGCAGGCACTACGTAAGTCAAAACGGTGGGATCGGTCGACTATTTCCTATACCTGCCACATAACTAATTGATAAGAAATGCTATACCTTTTGTTGTTTTTAGTTTTTCGTTTTTTTGCGCGGTTCCTACTGCATACGTACAGCGCACCTCCCGTCCAACCGACCGAGGGACGCTGCAGCGTAACGTATGGCGGCATCGAATCGAATCGCGGGAATAGAGCCGAGATAGTTTAAGCGAAGAGTGGGAGAAAGATATCACAAGGAAGAGTGTTGCACATATAAGGCGTTTAATATAGGGGATTTAAGATTGTTAGTGGTAAAGTAACAAGATGTGGTAGAGACCATTGTAGTCCGAACATAATAACCTGAACGGATCGTGTTGGGCATATGTCGAACTACAATGGCTGAGGAGTAGAGGATGAAAGTTTCTAGTCCTTCTAGTAGGAACGTTAAAATTTACGCGTGTTAGTGCTGGCTGTCTACATTTCCATAAATTAGATTATATAGAAACATGACACCCAGCATTGTTCTACGGTTTGGTAATGATGGTAAGTTGATTAGTGAAAGTCTACTACGATAAGAGGGGAAGTAAAGATTTGCATCCTAATTAAGTCCCCTAAGAGTAAGGAAGTTTTTTTTGTACAGATTCAATGTGATCTTGGTGTATTCCATATTGAGGACTCCAGACACACGATCCATACTCAAGAATCGGACGGACCAGTGATGTATATAAAGTTTTAGTTATGTACGGGTCATTAAATTCTTTTGACCATCTTTTAATAAAACCAAGCACACCCATAGCTTTATTAACTATGGTAGATATATGGTCGGTAAATTTAAGTCTCAAATCTAATAGGACACCTAGATCGTTAACCTGAGTTAATCGTTCTTAGGCGTTCCCATAGAGAATGTACATAGCCTGGTGAGGACTAGATCGGTAAAAAGACATGAGTTTACATTTCGATCCATTAAGCTTTAGGTTATTTGCTAAACATCAATTTTGAAGTTTATTCAAAGCGGATTGAAGTCTAGACTGGGCGCTAGTGAATTTATACTGAAGGCATAGCTTATCGTCATCTGCGTACATAAGTACAAGTGAATTAGTTAAGGAAAGGGGCAAGTCAGTGTAAATGACGTTTGTTTGTAAGCCATTCTGGAAGCCATCCGTGGTAAAAGATGTTAGCTCCAAAAAGTTGGCGCTTCATAAAGCCATGCTGGCAGGGAGATATTATTAAACTACATAGGTGTTGCAAATTTGGAGTGATACGTTTTTCAAAAAGCTTTGGAATTGCTGACAATTTAGAGATGCCTCTATAATTAGCAGCGTCGGATTTTTTCCCTTTTTTAAGCAGCGGAATAATGAAGGATTCCTTCCACATAAGGGGAAAGATCGAAGTTTCCAGCGATAGATTAAAGAGTTTAACAAGCGGTTTGCACAGAGCCTCGGCGGAGTTCTTCAGAACACAGCCTGGTACTCCAACAGGGCCTGGCACGGGCTTGACCTTAAGAAGATCCGATAACACACCACTTTGATTGAAGAATGGGCGAAATATAAGATTGGCTGATTGGATATTATAAGTGTAAGGCTGAGCTGAACTGCTGCTAGGTGAATACGTAGTTTATCAGTGTTCGCATAAGAGTTCTCAAACGAAAGCAGCGCGGGAAAAGATACATGTTTACGCTAAGTGTTTACAAAGTTATAAAACTGCTTCGGATCCTGAGTAAACTGAATCCTGCAGCGTTGAATTTTTTGAATGCGATGTTTATATCCTCACATGCCAGTAAATCAGACCAATCAAATTCTGAGATTAACTTATTTAATTTCATAAAGTCAGCCTTACGGAAGAAACGAACTTTATGAGATTTAAGTGTAGACTTAAGGTCAATTAAGGAGTTGTTTTCGATTAAATATGGAAATTATATGTTTTAATTCCCGATTTAAAATAAAAAAATAAAAATTAGGATTTTTATTTTATAAATTTTATTATTAAATTCAAGAATGAGTTATAAAGATATCCTATTGGATTGATCGTAGATTATAAACTGATTTTACAAATTCAATTTTCTTATAACTATAGCTTTTATCGGTGACAGCGACTCTGGCAGCATAGATGGACTTTGGTTGAATAGTTTTGATTGGTCAGAGTTTTATGCTGACATGTAGGTTCCCAGGATGGGCACTTGTTTATGAATTTGGAGCAAAAGGGGTTTGATGTTTACGTCTACTGTCGTCGATAAAGGCGTGTGAATGGTTTATGTCTATGTTTATGTCTGGATGCCAATGATAATGCTATGGGAAAGGGTTTGTGTCTAGCCTATTTGAATTATTCCCACAGTAGGCTCTGGAATGTTGTTTATATACGATTTGATAGGTATGGCAGGGTATACTGGTTTTATGGGGGATTCGTTATCTAGGGTATTTGCAGATACATTAAGTGTATCTGTGGATACACTACTCGCCCCTCCTTTAGAAATTTCAACATCCTTGTTGAATTCGACAACAATTTCCTTGTGGTTGGCTAAACGCTTATAAGTGAATATTACATAAATTGTTATGCTTACAACTATAAGTATTAGGCTTATAAATACAATCCATTTGTAGACAATATCTTGTTTTTGTTGATTGATTAATGATTCTTTAAGTTTTAAAATTGGTGTTGGTTCATGTAGAGTTACATAGGTACTTGACAATATTATTTTATATTCATTTATATTCTTTGAAGTAGTGAATTTGATATTTCTTATTTCAAGTGTACATTGGCTTAATTGTATAATATTATTTCCTTCAATTGTTTTATTAAATAATTCACAATTTTGGTTAATTTGCGTTTTACTTAAATTATATGTTATTATAATATTTGGTTCAATGTATTTTATAAATTCTTTTTCTGAAATAAAAGTGTGTTGACAAATTGCTAATTGATTTGTAAGGATCTTTGAAATACATTGGTCAGTTACTAAATATTTTTGATCCATTACATCCACTAAAGGATTTGCAGAATTTTCCAAATAATAAACACTTTTATCATTATTCATAAAATATTCAAATTTATCATTTATGTCAATTTGGCGGCCTAAATTATCTGGATATTTAATTATTCTGTATTTTTGAGTTTCATTAAAAGATGTTGGTATATGGGCTAAAATAAAAGTATTTTTGGTTTGACTGCATATCCAAGCTGAAGTCTTTATTGATAATAATTTTTCTTCATTAATGTCATCTAACTCTTCATGTTTTAATATTTTAGGATTAAATATTCCAATTCTTGTTAACTGAATCCCCATTTGTAAATCTTCAATGTATTCTAGAAAAATGTGTAAAGAATATCTAAAAAGGTGCAAGGCCTCATTTTCCTCTTCTTCCTGTATTAATTTATTTATGTCTTCTGTATGTTTATTTATTATACCAATGATTTCATTAAA
>JAJJHT010013769.1:0-10657 GCA_021223865.1 Drosophila pandora | reverse complement strand
TATATCGATTAGTCGAATAAAATAAGTCGATAACAGATCGCTGATACAGCCCTTTAAAACTGTTAAGGCGAACTATCTGGCAACTCCGTATTCTGAGAGCCGAATTTCCGCATAATCCAATTGTTCTTTTGCGATCAAAACTTACAAGTGATATCACAATAATATAGTGAATAATATCACCAAACTTAGAAATTGTTATAGTATCCAATATGGTACACGAGTGGGACTTGGCGTAGCAGCGGAATATTGGCCGTGAATGTGCACAGCCGTTCGCAACTGCACATGTGTTTGTGGTTGTGGCGGGAAAATACATCCAGGTGAGCCGATATGTCGCCGATTAGGATAATAATAAAAGTGTTGTAGGTAGTGCTCAAACCCCACAATCGCACAACAAAAGCCTAAGACAAGCATCGTATCCCGTTTCGACACAGAGGTATACGGCGGAGCCATCGCGTGTATCATCGGCCAGGCATCCAGGAAAAGCTTTCCTCGATCAGCCCCTAAACGTGCGCGAAACCAGTCCAGACTCAAGCCACGATAGGCGAGGTCTGTGGCTGGCGACGTGTGCGTGGTTGGGGCCGAAGTGGATCGGGAGCGGTGATGGAACCTGGCCAACCAGGAGCGTGGAGGTGAACATAACCTCACTTTCTGGCTTACCTCACTTTCCCACTTTCTCATTAATGGGAACTTTGATTTTTTGTATCAGTACGCTAATTTGTTGTTTATAGGCCCAGCTTTAACCTTCTTTTGGCGATGCCATAGGAGTTCAGAGGAGATGAATTGGCGGTTACTCTGTTCTTGGTTCAGATCAGGACATTCTAGCCACGATGCGTAGAAGAAGGCAGAGAAATAGTGAATGTTTCGACGATTTTCTTGACTCCATCCTAGCCTTCGCCGATGGGCTATCTGAACCCATTTCAGACTCAGAGTTGGCTCAGACAATAAGAAACAACCTAAGATCTGATCTAGGACACGACTTTCTTCATATAGAAACCCAAAATATAGCTGCTTTACTCAAGCACTGTCACCGTCATGAACAGTTCTTTAGCAATCTAAAAGCTAAAAATAGTTCACCTTACCCACCGGTAAACACAGGCGAATCATAAATCACTGGGACGGAAGTCCACGAGGTGACGACCTGCATGTCTAGGCGTGCGCGAGGAAACTCTATATATAGCCGAAGAATTAAACATTTTCTGTAGGCAACCGATCTAAATGAATGATATACCAGTCGAAAGGTATTATTTCAATTAGATAATTTTGGTCGAAACATATTCCAGAAGTTATTTGGTTTTGGAGAAATTAGGGTGAAAGTAAAAAAATTTTTAATCACTAAAGTGGGGCTGGTGGACACATTTTAGTCCCCAGATAAATATTTTTATATATTCACATTCTAGAGCTAAATACGGGTCGATTGGTACCTCAATCGACCAGATCCGACATTTCATTCAGAAGCTATTCGAAAAATTCGATTTTTTTTTCTTCTTCAAAATGAAGCCAGTTGTCGGTTTGTCGGTTTGTCTGTTTACACTATTTTTTTCTTAAAAATCCTGAAAAAAATTGGAAAATGTTTGTTACTATCATATGAGCAACTATTGTTCTACAACTTTTTGAAATACTTTAAGCTTACGTCAAAAAATTTAAAAAACGTTGGTAATCAAAAAATTCATAACTTTATAATTAAGAAAGATATTAAAAAGAGCTTTACACCGTTGAAATGGTTTTTTAAATATAAAATTCACTTTCTTTGAGACCAGACGTCTATATAGTAAAAAAAAAAATACACTGAAAATAAACTTTTTTTTTAAGAAAAAAAATTATTTTTCAAAATTTGCTCGACTGATCCTTTTTATATTGCACGTAGATAGCTTTTGAGATTGCGCAACTTTTGATATATCGTTCATATCTGGCAAAATCCGTTAACTCAAGATATAGTCCTGTAAGTGTAGCTACCCATTTTGTACAGCCTCCTGTGAAGCTTGCATTTACTTATACAAGTTAACACGCGCAGGCAGAATTTAGGAAAAGTGCCAAATTGCACACCGTATCCGGTGGCCCGCACGCGTAACGAAAGAGGTGCTGACCACGCATTCCAAGGGCAACTGTCCGCGGACCGGCTCGGGCACTTGCGCAAAAAGTGATCGGTGCTGGCCGGATACGGAATGCTGACACTGCAACTGGGCAACTGCGCCGCAGCCCAACGAAGGCTTCGAAGTACAGCCCGGGTAGTATTCTAATTTAGTCTTAAGTAGAATTCCGCAGCCTTAGCTCGCGTTATATTCTTTGTCAGTAGCACTAACCCTAACGGGCTTGTGTGAAACAAATGAATCAATAAATTAAATATTATAAAAAACCACACCACAACCACTTATTACTAACTTACATGTGTGTGTATTTGATTGGCAACTTTGCTTTTTGGAGTCTGCATATATTTTGTCAGTAACCTAAAAAATATGGAGTATATCTTTTCAGATTTTAGTTTATTTATTTAAAAATAAAATCCAAATATAAAAGGGCTTAAAAAGTAAAACATAAACATTGACTCAACTAGGACTCGAATCCAGGCCCTCCGTGTTAGGAACCACGACGCTCTCCCCTCGGCTAACCTCGAACTTTGTTGCTTGATGGCAACTTTTGATGTAATTCTGCTTTGTGTTTCAGTGTCTCATGTCTTAATGAGAAGACTTACAAATGCACAATTGTACGAGTAGAAAGCTTTATCTGCATATGCCCCTACTGAGCATATAATGCATATAAATAAAACACTGCTTTACTTAAATTACAGCCACCACCGTTTTTGGGCCAAATTATGGATTAAAAGCTATAAAAAAAACTAGGCAAAGCAACTCCGCCAATACTTTTCTAATATTTATTATTTTATATCGCACACCCAAAATAAATTGTTACATTTAACAATTGGTTTAACTAGAAAAGTTTTTTTAATTTTTTATCTTTGCGCATTTATTTTAGGTATAATACATGTTTATTCTTAACAATCTTATCCGATTTGCAAAATTTTATTAGGATAATTGGCTTAACTTTGTTGTTTTTGAAGCTGGAATGATAAGACTATCTATGGTTTCCGTTTTGGGCAATCTAATCCTATGTGTTCCTATGTATGTTTCATAAGAATCGGCCAACTATATCCTATACCTGCCATATAACTGAACGATCGGAAATGGCAACCTTTCTATTTTTAAAGATGCTTGGGGCTGTTTCCAATATTTTTATTAGAAATTTTGTTGATGGTGAAATTCTCATAAGGATCGGACAACTATATAGGATCCGATATATATAATAATAATATAAGCTTCTGCTTAAATGCAAGGGTATATCAACTTCGGCTCCGCTTGAAGTAAGCTTTCCTTCCTTGTTTTTTTTATAATTTATTATATAGTGGAACTCTCATAAGGATAGGCCTCTCATGTTAATTTCTTAAAACAATTCGGTTTCCCACAACTACGAAACAATTTTGGATTTTAAACACATTTTTGGGCAAATTTTTAATTAAAATTTTTAAACTAACCAAATCCCAAAACCTTTGTAAATTAAAAATACGTATAACTTCTGAGCCACTGAAGCTATCAAAAAATTCTTTACGTCTTTAGAAAGGTTTTTAATTATTTAACCTTCTTAATTGTCAAAATCTATAGAGTTAAAAAAAAAAGAGTTTTGATGTTTATCCTTACAATTACAGTATTGCGAACTGTGTGAATCGCCTGTCCAGAGGTTACTTCCATATATATATATTCTATATATTATGCGTTCTGTTTTAAATAATTAAAGATCAATATATACAAATATTGATCAAAGCTCTCGTTGGATTCTCGCTATTTATAATTATGTGCATGAGACCCGAAAAACCGGCATTCCCAGATGTCGTTAGGTGGCAAGCCCACTTCTGAGATAGGTTGCACTCGGCTAATCACCGGATCGACTGAACAATAACGATTACAGAAACAAACACAAGATCAGAAAAAACACACACCCCCAGCCCGATGACGACCCGCCGCTTTTCGCAACGGACACGAATTGGACAATGGAATGTGAGGACCGTTTGAAAAAGGAGATGGGCATAGTTAGGATTGGTGGAACCCTGGAGTGGAACCCGCAAGGAAGAAGAAGAGTGGGACGCCCCAAAAGCTAACCTGGCGCCGATCTACAATACGCGAACTCGCAGATAATAATACATCACCTGGGGACTTGGCAAAAGAGAACAGCGCAGAATAGGGTCCGGTGGAATACACTTGTGGATGCCCTAAGCTCCCAAGCGAAGTAATAGGATGAAAAAAAAAAAAAAATAAAAGGGTGTGTCAAGCCTACGCAAGACAGAAGTGAAACTTCTAGTATTCCTCTCTCTCTATTTTCATTTCATCATCTCTATTTTCTCTCTTAGGTTAGTTTGAAAATTAGAGGTTAAATAATTCTACGACGAAGCATGAATTTGCTCTTTCTAATATTTTCTTTTAGATGAAAGACGTTCGATTAATGTGTAGTTCCAAAAATTTTCAATTTATTCACAAGTATACAATATTACATAAATAACAATATTACACTTAAAAATTACAAAGAAATTACAATGACAATTTACCAATCATGTGCCATTTTCATTGTCAATTTCATGAATATCATTTCCTAATGTCGTGATAATTGGGTTATGGTAACTAAAGTGCGAGATATATACGTGAGCACTTAAATTCTTAATGAATCGTGCAAAAACTGCATCGATTGTTGTCCCGTGTCTAGTCGTGCTAGTGTTCCTATCATTAACAATATCCAAATTGAGTGTGTTTTTCAAAAAGTTCAATAACTCTACAGATTCTTCCCTCGCGAAATTAACATTAAAATCTCCCGAAATGATCATAGGAATTTCGTGATAATTCTTATTCAATAGCCTCGAACCACCCTCTGTATATGGCAGAAGCACATGGTGGATAAAATCTTTAATATCAGTAATCGATTTACCTGGTGAGATATAAATCGACACCATAATAATTGTTTTCCCATTAGCCAGAGAGCATTCTGCAGCACACAAATCCCCAACGGAGGATGTATGACTAGAAACGAATTCATGGTTACGGGCATGAACGTCATTATGTTTTACCACAACATGTTGGAGTCTATTTACATTTTGATATATACCGACACCACCCGCTCTAACACTGGGTCTCTTGTATTGTACAATGCAATCAAAATTTTCAACATTAACATTCCTGTCATCGTCAAGCCAAGTTTCGGAAAGCATCAATATGTCCGAATTTTTTAGAACATTACCTCGTAAATCTGTTGCATGTTTGTTAATACTTTGACAATTGAATGAGAATATCGTCATATCTTCTTTCTCAATATTTTCTAACAGTACTAGATCGAGAGTTTTTAAACGAACCGTAGAAAGTCTGTCAAATTCTCTTCTCAATTGAGCTACTGATGTGTCTTCGCGTCGTCCGTGATGGAATAAAACCTGATTTTCTGCAGACACTATATAGAGACCTTGAGGACTTGTAACTCTTGATAAAGCTACATAAACCAAGGATTGCGAATGTTTCTTGCTATACGTATACACAACACTATCGTACGTTCCTCCTTGCGACTTGTGAATAGTCATTGCGCATGCTGGCTTAAGTGGAAAATGGTTTCTCTTTGCTTGGATTTTACTAAGTGATTTAGTTTTGTATAATGGGAAAGTCGCTGACCTACGACTTATCGGAGTTGCGTCATTACTTATTCCTAGTCGAGTAGCATATTGAGCTGTTTTACTACGTGTCCGTCTTCCTACACCTTTTGGAAAAATTAGCCAAACTCTGATAATTTTGTGGCTTTGATCATCTAACTCAACATAGACCAATTTACCGACTGCTCCATTTGCTAATCCATCTGTTACATCGATATTCGTTGTGATTAAATATGGTTTGTTCAAAGCAAAAACGATTTGGTACGGGAGGCCACCAGTATCAATTGATGACAGTTGATGTAGTTTGAGTCTTGCATCTCGTTCTTTTTGAAAATCATTACCACAACCGATTATTTCGTCGTCAGCGATAGAATCTTTCTTATTCTCACTTGAGTTCAATACAGAAAGATTGTAAGTATCGGCAGAATAATTATCATAGTATAATCTAACTCCATTGGGACAAAGATTATGGGCATCCTCATTCGTAACGAACCTTGATTCAATGAGTTCCAGTTGTTGTCTGGTCAAAATTTCCCCGTTACCAATTTTCGTTAAGGCTGATGAGAAACATTCATTTTCTTGTCTCATAACCTCTGTCAGTTCATAAAATTTAATACTCCTCCATAACTGATTACCACCTATTCTTTGTATTTTTTGCTTATAAATAAGAGTTGCTCTCACTGGTGGCAATTGTCTCAAATCTCCGATAAAGATCATATTCATACCACCGAATAAGGAATCATAATGACCTGTTATCTCTCTCAGTCTTAAATCTATTCGTTCTTACATCTCAGCACCAATCATACTCACTTCATCGATAACTATTACTTTCACGTACTTGAAAAGTGTTCGATATAAAAATTTCAGTTCATTTGATAGTGGAATTCGATTCGCCGGTGATATTTTGAAAGCCGTATGAACTGTTGTGCCCCCAATAGCTACTGCTGCCTTTCCTGTTGATGCGCAAGCAATATAAGCGTTTAAATACCCATCAGTATTAGAAAATCGGTTGAAAATCTCCATTAATAATTTGATGGTGAATGTTTTTCCACATCCTGCTGGCCCGGTTAAGAATAAGTGTAAGGGTAATGCGTTTTCTGTTTGATTTAAATGTATACAGTGTTGTAACAATTCGAATTGCTTCTCATTTGTTAATCTCATTAAATCATTAAACTTGTCATTCTCCATAATGTTATCTTTTTTCCTGGCAATTGCACCAAGTTTGTTCAATGATGCTTGCCGCAAATCAAGATTGGCAATTGAATGGGGATCATTCAGGAGTTGTTCATACGGATCAGGCTCTTGATGGACATTCACTTGATTTCGGTCGTCATCATAAAGAAGTTCTTCACGACATAACTGAGCGCATATTTCCATAGTTTTAGCAATGTCTAAATTTGACTCGAATTCTTTTCTACGTTCCATTATTAATGCCTCATTCTGTTCAAATAATTGTAGAAATTGCATGTCTGCTAAAACATCTGTTTCTTCAACTCTAAACTTGAGGTGTAAAGTAACCATCTCCCTCTTATAGTCTGCGAAGTCTTTTCCCATGTCGTAATTTCTATACCTAATTATTCGTGGTATTCTCCTTTCAGAAATTTTTCCTTTGGGACCTACATTATATTTCGAAACAAATTGTGCTAACGTTACGTCTTCGAGTTCTTCCGGCCTCTTCTCATATTTGTCAAACCAATTTTGTTTCCAAATGTCAGTGCAATCGTAACCAAGTTCTTCAAGTTCTTTATTTGTTTTCCTAATTCGTTCACGCTCTTGTGGCCAGAGTGTTGGTATGTAAACGACTGCTACTGACGTTTTAGACATTGGCAACCGCAATAAAAACCAAGCGGCCTCTTGACTTGTCATTTCAACACTATTGAGCACGTTAACACTAAGTTTTCTGAGTGCCTCAACGATATCAAAGTCCGGATTTTCGTCAATAACCTCTACAATTTGTCGCTGCAAATTGCTGATGCCTCTATTAGTTTTGTTGACATATTCTACAACGTATTGTGCGCACGAATACTCTTTAATAATATATTGAAAGTCCATGTTAGATCCTAATACATTTAACAAGAAAGGATTGAAGAAATTATACCATTTTTCCGAAGGAAGTCGTTTAACAAATGCTCGTGGTCTCATTATGCCGGCTCGTATAATGTTAATATACTCTTCATCCGAAGTAATTAAGTTGACGTCATAAAAATGATTAATGCTGTCATAATCAATGTCTTCTAGATTTTTCCTGATTAATTTATAACGATTCTTTAGCTCTCGAATTTGTGGATGATCTATCTCCAATGGTGTGAGAATGGCAGTTTTACGCATGGGCATAAAAGGTGCATCAAAGCGGCAAGTGGGAGAGTGATTCGGTTGGTTATTTTTGTAGCACGTAAATGTATGTTTGTGAGTTTGAAGTCTAATATTTTCTGAAGCTTCAGCTGGAGAGACTGAGATTAGAGTATCTATGAGGGATACAGTAGCCTCGTAATCTGCGCCTAGTGGATCGTTTGGAGCATTGTCTAACCATATAAGTGAATGAACATGTGGACTACCTCGGTGCTGAAACTCGATGCGCTTGAAGAAATTGATGACTCTATATTTTCCAAATGGACTACATTTTTTGGATTGTAAAATTGAAAAGATAACGTTAATTAATTTATCGAAATGGAGTGCGCAACTAACTGCATCTTCATTAATCAAAGTTGTTTTATGAAAGTAATTTAAATTTTCTAGTTGCTCTTCTGTCAATTTTACACGTTCTTTCAAGAAATGCAAAGTCTGTAACAATTTTTTCCAACCGATTTCATTTGCACTCATTGTTAAAAACATTGTAGGTCTCCCTAACTGACGCATCATTGCAAATAGATTCCGCTTGCGCTCAGACCAATATGCAGCTGAATTTGGAATCGGTTTTAAAAAAGCTAAGTTCTTATCTAAACAGTTGTTAATGTAGTCCGGAGACATAATAGTCTCTTTACTTATATTTGTATTTGTCCCAATGTGTTTGAAAGTAATCTTTAGAGAGTCGCTGACCCTCGAACGCATAATTTTTGCCGCAACGTAAAGAAGTTTATTAGGCGTAACTCCTCTCCTGTCAGAACGCCGTAATTCACTCGTGGCAATCATGAAAGGCGTAACACTAATCTCTGGGTTGAACTCTCTAAATTGTCCGAGGTAGATCGAAGGGAAAGAAAGATCTTCTGCGTGTTTATCGAATAACAAACTTTTCGGTACGTTTCTTTCACCCGGTGCGATTTGTAAGAAATTGTCTTCGTTCCAGAGCAAAGTATGCTGCTGCGCGACAAGACTTTCTTCGATTGGGATATGTTCGCTCAATTCCTCAATGTTAACCACTTGAGGAGCATTCCTATGATCAAACATCTGAGGAGAGACATTCTCATCACTGTTAAACGTTGTATTGTTAGATTCTCGTACAGGCGTGTAGTCTATTTGAATATCTTGCTCAATATTCCCGAGAAAAGAGTTATTTATGGATATTTTATAAAATTTATACATTGGTTGATCAACTAGATACCGTAACCAAGCTTTAATTTCGCCTTTTTTCACCAACCCTTGCAAATAACTCGACTTATGGATTAATTTCTTTTTAATGTGTACGTTGATGCAAAAATCGTCATCCACATGTCTTGGCAAAACGCTCACCATATTATCTACCGAGACAGGAACATTGATGATCTGGCCACTTATGCAGAACTGACCGTTAACGTGTCTTATTCGCCGTATTTGCATGAATGGTAGTCTAGGCGAAATTAATCTTTCAGCAATGAGGTTGAGTTGAGGCAAATAGGCTGGTCTTTCCGGATATTTGAAGCCATTGAAGGTCGCTAGCGTTGGAATTTTCTTATTCTGCATACTCCTTTTGCATGTAGTACATAGTTTTGCATCAGCAATATTCGCAAGAGCCTGGAAAATATGTTAACTATTAATTTCAAACATTGATAAGAGTTACGACATTAAGAAAATTATGATAACATCCACATTATGCTTTAAACATACCGTTATTTTTTTAAGCATCGTTTCATCAGCGGATATCGCCTTTTTTAAATCCTTTTCGAACCAAAGCCGATCGCAAACGCTGCAAGCATAGCCGAAAGGATTTTCCACAAACATTTTTTGAAATTGTTTATGTGCAAATTTGTGGTTCACATAGCCACTATAGGGAGGCACAAAGTCATTATCAAATTCTATCGGTGGCCCATCGAAATGCTCTCCAATATCCATGTCGGAATCAACATCACTCATTGATTCTCTATTCGGGAGTTCATGGTCATCGTGTACATTCTGTTGGTTATGTTGGTTATGTATTTGTGCTGCATGTAGGACGTATTCTGGACCATCATTGGGACTCAATAAATTCGCAGTACACGTAGAATTTGGAACGATTTTCGGTTTTTTTGATGGAACTGGAGCAGGTGTTATAGCTTCAGCTACCGCAGATTGCCGAAGTTTTTGACGGTCTCTGTATGCTTTACAACGTTCTGCTGCCGTTTTAGCTTGAGGTTTGGGAGGCTTTAATTCTTTTTTCCGCTGTCTGTACCGCATGTTGTCCATTGCTTTGATTCTAACGACATTCCTACATCATATTTCACTGTTAGTATAATCTCGCCAATATGTTAAACAATCGTATTCCAACAATACTACTATATTGTGAAATATTTATCAACTCTTATAGGTCATATTTACCTTATGTTATTGTCATCACTGTGTGAATCAGACTCTCCTCTTCTTTGGTGATTCTCAGGGGATATTTCCTCTTGTGCCACTGATGTGTTCATCACGTCTATCTCGCCACTACTCATTTTTAACACTGAAATTCTGTACCAAACCGTATGAACCACAATCAATTACGTATTTCACTCGTATTACACTCTCGACGCAGTATACTAACCAAGCAGCTAATGCTTGGCGTGGCGCAGTTCGCTGGTGTCTGAGAGAGAGGAAAGAAGAGAAGAGAGACAACGT